>APFE031132384.1:156172-189993 GCA_000404065.3 Pinus taeda
TAATGTAAAGGAGGTTGCCCCCTCGAAGAGGCTGAATTCTAAGGCATTGATCTATCTTTTCTATCTTTTCTTGAGCTGGTTTCATAATACATTGGGATAGGTACCGAATATAAAATTTGAGGACTGGAACCTCAAGAATAGTGAGAAGTTCCCGCTGTTGGCCACAGAGAAATTATTGCAGCAGAAATGGTTGCGCGGTGTGGAGAAGGCTGGGTTACTCCATCTGCGGTGGATACCCCACTCACACCACGCACCCATCACAAAGTTTTTCATTCGGAAGCTACTTTGTCTAGTACATGATGGGTATCTTTGGTTGGAGGAGCTGATTCCCATCACGGCTAACCTAATTCACCGAATTTCGCAGCTGCCCATTAAAGGAAGCAATCCCACAGACCTTGCAGGAAATAGCATTGACTTGGGCCTCACAAAAGCTATGAAGGCCAAATATAAGCTAGAGAAAAGGAAGCAAGGGCCAGAAAGCTCATGAGGAACTTCCGTGCAGATGAAGTGCCAACATCTGTAATTGCGTTGGCAGAGCAGTGTGCAGAAGGGGTTCAGTTCAACTGGGTGCAGTTTCTCTGTGATGAATTTTTGATGAATTTTCAAGAAGCCCAGGATCAGGGTAAGAGCTTCCACTACACGTGGTTTCTCTTATCCATCCTGCTGGTTACTAGGGAGCTACCAGTAGACAGCTAGTTTCCCATCATTGAGAGGAACCTACCTGAGACCGTGAGGTACACCTCACTCTGGGCAATGAAGGACGCGACGAGGATTCGGGAGATAAAAGTGTTTTGGGCATTCGTAGAGGCAAGCTTATGAACATGCATCAACTGCAGGCTGTGCTTGTCCCTGAAAATATATAACAGTTCACAAAGCACAACAGAATTCAAGGCAGATATGCATAACCTGTATATCTAGGCACGCAAGGATCCTTCCCGAGAGTGGGTAAAGCTGCCATTCATTGCCACAGATGATGCAATCTTCGAAGTAGTGGTGTCATGGTCTCTGGAGTGGCACGCCCTAGACTTGGCAGAACTGGAAAAGATCACAGAATAGTATAGAAAGAGGGAGACCAAGCTGTGCATTGCGAAGCTGGTGGATAGTAAGCATTAGGAACAGGAAGCGACCATGCAGCGGAAGGCAACTGAGGTAGCAACAATAGAGCAGATGGTACAAACCACAACCGTGCCCATTGAGGAGACTCAGGAAGGTTAAGAAATGTCCACAAAGTAGGACATATAGGGGGAGGTAGAGACACAGGAATGCACAGACCTTACAACAAAAGTGACCCAACTCAAGAGGTCGCGCAACTAGGAGTAGCCACTCGCACACAAAAAGACAAAGACAATGAAGACTGTGGAGGGAGACCTTGTTGACAGTAGAAAACCAGTTCACGATGTCACTAAGGATGCTCTAGAAGAGTTGATGATGGAGCAGACCACTGTGTTGGGGGTGCTCAAAGAGCAATTGCAGGCATTACAGGTGTGACCCCCAGGAGTGATGACACTGCACCTTGCGGAAGATATAGTCGAAGCTAAGAAGATGGTGTGCACACACATAACGAACACCTTGGTGTTACCAGAAGGCGTTGTCTTCGCAGAAGCCGAAGGTGACATGAGGGTCTAGGGATTGAATTTGGCTGCCCTTCCTAGAGAACCCCTCTATCAGCTGCAGGATGGGGTAACTGGTGAGCTTCGCTCCAGGGAGGGCCATGCTCTCCAAGTCTTGAGTGAGCATAAGGTAAACTTAGAACAGCTCAGCCTGTAGTGTGAGAGCCTGGTCACCCAAAACCAACAATTATAACAAGAAGTGGAGGAGGCATGTAGTAGCATTCCAGAGTTGGTCGTGCCAATAACACTCCCCACCACGGAAAAAATTCATCAACTGGTAGCTGAAGTCTGCAGGACCCAAGAGGAGGCCGCGAAGGTTTAGTATTGTTGAACCTGCAGATCGTGGAGCTGTGACTAAAGGTATAGTCCTCTACACACCCGAAAGTCAGAGAGTAGCACCACTATGACATTCAATCAGGGTTGAAAGAGATAGAGCACATTGTACAGGACTACACAGGATTGTTGGACGAATCACTCGTCACCCTCACTTTATTACAGGAGGACCCAATGCTACAACAGTTAGAGACATAAGTGTGGGAATTATAGTAGGCCTATGCTAATGCTCGGGGGACTATGCAGATGGTCACCCTTACCCAGTGATTGGCCAAGATGAGGGAGGCCCAAAATCTAAAAGAGCAGGTGGACATTGCATGCCAGAAATAAGCAGGGCTTAAAGCACACATCTAGCCTTGGCTCAAAGAAGCGTTCACAGTCACCGCCATGATCGAGGGAAAGCTGGCCCAGATGTAGGACACATACGCAAAAAAGCAAGAGAGTGCCTCTGCAAACGATGCATCAGAGGGTCATGCACAATTGATACAACAGACAACAGAAGAATGTGTGGCAAACGTCCACGAAGCACAAAGATTGCTAGATGAACTTCACGTAAAGATCACCGCACTGGCCAAGTGACTCGGGACGAGTCACGATGTTTGTGTTGGGGGCCTATTGGGTAGTGGATCCCCCACGTAACAACTTTGGGGCTTAAAGCCCACAATTTTGGGTAATGGTATTGTAAAGGCTCTGTGAAGTGTACAGAGCATGAGTTGTAATGAGTCAAGTCAAAGGGTTGTCCGCCCAAAAATAATAGAAGGTGAGTCGGCCTACCGATGGTCCGCGGACCATGGGAATGTATAAATAGAGCAAGGCTCTAAGTGTAGAAGTTAGTTTTTGGTAAGCTTTTGTTGAGATTTGAAGTGTATGGGTTCTTGAATGCGATAGTTACTCTGAGTGCGAGTTGTGGGGTGTAGTAGTAGAAGAGGCTCTGCAGCTGTGTGCACAGAAGCCTGGTAGAGTCCGCAACAGTGTGCGCAGGGTAGGAAGTGGATTGTAACTGGAAAAAGCATTAATAAAGATAAGTTGATTTTGGAATATCATATATCTATTGCTCTGTTTCTATTTATGCTTCTGTTTATAGTTTATGATTGCACACATGTCTATTTTGGTAAAGGAAAGCATTGGGCCCACTTAATTTAATTCTAGATCTATAATACTAATAAGCACTGTAAAGGGTGAAGAACAGTCATGCTCATCATCCAAACCGCGTGAAGGTAGTTGCACTGAACAGGAAGCTGCACGGAAGTAGCCCTGCATGTAGAATTGGTTTGCAAACTTTCCAGACTTCACAAGACATCCCTAGGGTGTGGAAACCTGGTTCCAACACCCTTGTACACTACCTTGGGTGTGGCCTCAGTCTGTACCCCATGGATTGTTGCTAAAAGGGCTGGTAGTTTCGGGATTTGTTGGGCTAAAACACTTCTGAACCTGGGTCAGGCCCCAAGAAGCCAACAACTTATTTCATGCCAAAAGAGCACTTGGACAATTTGACAAATAATTTATGCTTCTAGAGTAGTTGCAAGAGCAGGTCTACATGCTAAAGATGTTTTTACTAGGTGAGGCCATAGATGAGGATGTCATGAAAGAAAACAAGGACAAATTTTCTGAGATATGGTTTGAGTAGGTGATTCATGAGGCTCTGAAAAGTGGATGGGGCATTACAGAGACCAAATGGCATTACCAGGAATTCATAATGGCCTTCATGAGTTCGGAAAGCAGTTGTTGGAATATCTACTTCTTTCATGCGAGTTTGGTGATAGCCTGAGCAAAGGTCTAGCTTAGTAAAGAATTGAGCCCCATTTAGTTCATCCAGAAAATCATCAACAACCGAGATGGGAAATTTATCTTTGACCTTTAGCTTGTTGAGGGCCCTGAAGTCTGGACACATATGCCATTCCCCATCTTTCTTGAGCACCATGACCACAGGTGATGAATAAGGACTAATGCTAAGATGAATGACACCAGCTTCCAGGAGTTCCTTGATGATTTTTTCAATTTCATTCTTTTGGGTGAAAGGGTATCTATATGAGCACACATTTGGTGGCTGTTCCTGTGGGACCAAAGTAATGCTATGATCATGTCCCCCTCTCGAGGGTGGAAGCTCATGAGTTTTGTCAAAGACCTGCAAATGGTTGTTTAAGACCTGTTGCATCTCAGGATGAATATGAAGAGAAGTGGGCTCGAAGGCTTGGATGGAATTAAATTGAGCGATAACTCCATGGTGGCCATTTTTTAACAACTTTTCCATCCGATGTGAGCTGATGATAGAAGGAGCACCTGCCTGGAGTCCGCGGAGGGTATGCGTGTGGTCATTCTGCTTAAAGCTCATATATAACTCCTAGAAATCCATTCTGATTGGGCCGAGTGTGTGGAGCTATTCAACACCCACGATAATGTCACACCCACCCATTTTGGTGGCAAACATGTGGGTCTTTAGGTGGTAATCTCCCATCCGAAGTTTGACATTTTCACAATGGCCGTCACATTTCATTGTCCCCCCATCAATAATTTGGACCTAGAAATTAGAGACTACTCGGATAACGTTATGCATGCTACCATTATCAATCAAGA
Source organism: Pinus taeda (assembly GCA_000404065.3). NCBI lineage: Eukaryota > Viridiplantae > Streptophyta > Pinopsida > Pinales > Pinaceae > Pinus > Pinus taeda. The sequence goes on from APFE031132384.1 coordinate 160,690, forward strand.
ATAATATAGTGCGATGTTTAATAAAACCTCTGATTTTGAGAGTTTGGGGAGAAGAAATGCTTGCCAAAGCATGGAGCGAGATAACTGGTTCTTCTGGTGTAGCTGGGAGCTCATTGTCCTACTGGTTGCCCTCATCTTCCTCCTCTAGCCCCTCAAAGGGTGGGGCTTCCTCATATGAACTGTGATCAGTAGGATCAATTTGAAATAATTTGGGTTCCTTGCATTTATGCCCCGGGGAGAATTTGTCATCACAGTAGTAACACAATCCTTACTTTCTTCTTTCCACCATTTCTGTGCGTGACACCTTTTGAACCTTAAGTGTTTGGGTAGTTCTTAGAGCCTAGGTGGGGCATTCCTTGGCTATGAAATTTGGATGAGGCGACTGGGCCACTAATGCGCGTTCCACTTCATGAGCCATCGTGCAAGCTTCCAACCATGTGGCTGGGTGGTGCATCTGGACGTGGGCTTGTATGGTGTCTTTGAGACCACTGATAAAACATTCCAAGTAGAATTCATCTGCCTGACCTCCTGTGCGGAAGGCTAATGCTTTGAAGGCTGTAATATAGTCTTGGACTGTGCTTGTCTATCTAAGTTTAGTAAGATGACCCAAAAAATTAGATTCATGTTCAAAGCGATCAGAAAGGGCTTTTGAGAATATGTGCCAAGTAATTGGCCTTGCATAGCATTTTTGATGCCACTGCCACCATTTCCATATTTCTTGGTCCAAGTAAAGGCTTCCCACACTTAGCTTAGTCTCATCATCTCTAATGTGATTCATTGTCAAATATTGGTGCATTTGTGATAGCCATATGGTTGGATGAGAGCCATCAAATTTGTACATGTCCAGCTTAGGTGATCGATGGTGGGGATGTTGGTGGTTTCCATGGAAGTGAAGAGAATGGCTAGATTTTCCCTCATGGTATTCATTAAAAGCATATGCCTCTGATTGTAACACCGACTTGCCCTTTGTGACTATGTCATTTAATGCTTGGATCTGCCTCATTAACTCCTCCAACTTTTTTTCAAGGGTGTCCATCTTTTCATTAGCCATAGCTTGAGCTCTCATGTCTACCATGCATAGATCCGTTTCACTTGTCGTCACTGTGAAAAATTTGGGACCACCTGAAAATTTGAAGCTGACAAGTGAATGGTACCACCTTGTTCAACCCGTCATCCTGATTCTTACGGGCTAAGTCTCCTATAAGCGTCCTGATATATATATTTTTTTCTTGTTTACTCCGAAAGGAGTTTTGCTCCTCGCTTAGGAATACTACAGTAGCCAATTCCTAGAAAAGTTAATCCTGCCCAATGTCCTGCAAGAATCACCCCAAGGTATAGGAGCCATAAGCCTCCCTGCAAAAATAGTTAGATATGTCTACGAAACCCTCAACTGTAGAGTGTGAGTAGGAATGTGTCAGTGACCAAACCCCCACTGCTAGATCTAAATGGTGGATCTGATTGTTGCGGCTGCAACATAACCCAACCTGCTATATATGATCTGGTAAAGAATATGATGGGTGATCTGTAGAGAGACAAGGGAACTATGGTCTCAAGGAGTGTTAGGAGCTATATATCACAATATACATAAGGGTCCAACAGTAGTACTTGACCCAATCTTTCAGGGCACTAACTAAGGAGGATCAACTGTACCCTTAGGCGTACTACCTAACTACCCTATAGTACACATGAGTAATCTCCCCAAGTGCTGTTCTCGGTGTAATGTAGTAGCAAGACAACTGACGGTTTATCTACGGTGAGGTTTCAGGTGAGCCTAGGGGGCTTTCAATATACCCAAAGGGTACATGGAAGACAGTTCGTGTGCGATTCTATCTAATGCACTACTGCTCGAAGGGGTACCCACCGGGGTTACAAGGGAGTCCAACAAGCATGACCACCTCTTGTATTTCTTGCATGCATGCCTCCCCAAATCCACAGGTTTATGCACTCAATGATAGATCCCATTGGTTTAAAGACGTCGAAACACATCTCTAGCAAAAAAAAAAATCTGCTAAAAATGGAGATCCTGCTAGCCTTGGAAAGTGCTCTGATACCACTTATTATGCTCTTGACCTGTGGGAAGATGCCAGAATGAAAAATATGTGAAGAAATATAGCCCAGAGCATAGAACAATGAGAAATAACAGCATGCATTTTATTATTCAGAAAGGAAAGCAATGTTCACTTGCCTCTTTGAGGGGGCAACCTCCAGTAGAGTAGGGCTCGATTACAAAATAAGACACGACGCTCCTTAATGGGGAGTCTCTATCCTTTATATAGGATTCATATATGCAATACCATGGGTCAATACCATGGTTCTTATTAATACCATCCATCTAATACCATGGCCCATTTGCAACTAACTGTGGTCCCTTCTTTAAATGTGGTTCAACCACTTACAATTATTAATATGGGCTTTATTGACTCTTTAACTAACTATAACTATGACTCGACCCTATTACATAAATAAGGGGGTTAGGGTTGGACCCTAACATAAATCCTATCCTTTAAAACACCTGAGATCATTCCCTTGAATTATATGACCATCCAAACTTTGGATTCGAAAGGGAACATGGGAAATCTTTCAAAGACATTTCTCATATATATTTCAGTCAAGACAAGCATCATGGAAAATATCCAGATTAGAGTTGATTTCACTCCTGAGTAAATTGCAAGCTTCACCTGCCTTTTCAAGGAATTCCATGATGTATTTTCTTGGTATTACAAGGAAATGCTCGACATAGGTCCATCTATTATCAAGCATGAGATCAAGGTTTATGACAATGCCAAGCATGTCCACCAAAGGATTTGACTAGTCCACCCCCGCAAAACTGCAGCAATCAAGATTGAGGTGCAAAAATTGTTACATGTTGGTTTCATTTACCCTGTTCCCTTAACAGAATGGGTTTCCAATCTGGTTCCCATAGATAAAAAACAAGGTACCATCCACGTCAGTGCATGTCCAAAAGATAGTTATCTGACATCGTTCATCGACCAAATAATAGACGATTGTGTCAGTTGCAAATCATTCTCATTTATGGATGGTTTCTCAGGCTATAACCAGATCACCATAAAACCCCCGAACCAGCACAAAACCACCTTCATTTTCTATTAGGGAATGTTTGCATATCAAAAGCTCCCATTCAGTTTAAAGAATGTTGGAGAAACATTTCAATGGGCCATGGACTATGCATTCCATGATATTAGACATATTGTTCAAGCTTACTTGGATGACCTTCCATCCCATTCCAAAAATCAAACTCAGCACCTAGTTCATTTACGAGAATTTTTTCTTAGGTGTAGTTTCTATAACATATGTCTGAATCCACACAAATGTGTTTTCTTTTCTGACTCTAGATACCTACTTGGTTTCATTGTCTCCAAACACAGGATTAGGGTTGATCCTAATAAGGTAAAGTCAAATACTCAATTTCTCAAACCACAATCCATTTTGCAGCTCCAACGTTTGCAAGGCAAAGAAAACTTCTTACGAAGATTCATCGTAAACTATGCTGATATAAAGAAAGGGTTTATGCACCTACTAAAGAAAGGAGTACCATACTTGTGGGATTATCAAGCCCAACGATCATTTGATGCCTTGAAATAGGCACTTATATCAGCCCCACGACTTAGTGCTCCCAACTATGCACGCGACTTTCTCCTCTATCTAGCAGCCTCACCATCCTCTATTGGAATGGCGTTGGTCCAAACTCATGATGATCTGAGTGAGCACGTGATCTATTATCTATCAAAAGGCTTGGCTAGGCCCGAACTCAGATATTCACATGTGGAAAAGCTATCCTTGGAAATTGTCTTTGTTGTTAATCATTTCCAACACTATATACTGCTGCAACATACTACTGTCATTACTTTGGAGAATCCCATGAGACACATTTTGTCTCCTCAAGTCATTGGAGGAAAATATTCCATATGGATAGTTATCCTCCAACATTTTGTTTTGGTTTTTGCCACTACAAGGCTATTTAAAATCATTAATTAAGCACCTAATAAACCTTAAACATGAAATATGAAGTTTATGTATGAATAGATAGTATTCTTGGACTAGTGCAGGAATGAGGAGGTTTATGGAGATAAATAGAGGTTAATGATTGTGGTTTTGTAATAGGAAGGGGCTAAAAATAGATCATTTCAGCCTACCAACATCCTCCCATCCCTAAGTTGTCGTGTGTCCTCACACAACCTTTACCTACTGCAAAAATCTTCAACATAGGGAGCCATCTTTCAATCCTGCACTTGGATACTAATCCCTACTTTTACTACCTTCGTCTTCTTACCTTGGGCTTTCTTAAGTTGTTTGGTCACCTTCTTGAGGCACTTGTAAAATTTAGAAGCTTGAAACATCCATACCTTCACTTGACATTTATGTTCTTTGACCTCTTATGCCAACTTTATCTTCCCTTGCTTCTACAAGGTCTACTCCTTCATGACCTAGTTTAATGCCTCCAAGTCATGAACTTTATGTTTGAGCTCTACTATCTGATTATTTAGATAGAGGGTAGAGGTCTCTATTTCTAGCTCCAATGGTGCAAGCACTTTTTATGCCACTAATTCAAAACATGTACCATCATTGCCAAGATCAAAGTCATCTTCGCCATCCAGCGTCTACATCATAATATCGCCAAGGGTTTATGTGCTAGGAGCTTCCTTGTCATCAAGGGTTTCAGTACCCTACGCATCTAACTCATCAGGGGTTTTCGTACCTTTTTTATTCACCTCGTCAGGGGCTTTAGTACCCAATTCATTCAATTCATTAGGGATTTTAGGACTCTATTCCTTAACCTCATCAGGGGCTTCAGTACCATTTTCATTCAATTCATCTGGGATTTCACTACCCTATTCATCAAAATTGTTGATGGTTTCTATGTGTTGCTCCTCGTCCTCTACCCGACCCTCTGTCGAGTCTCTACTTGCACTCGGTGGCATTCTTTTCTTCTTCAACTTCTGAAGGAAGGTCGAAAATGGTATGTTGTACTCTTTCTCTACATTTTCTTCATTCACCACAGTATGAGCTATTGCATCTGCAAGAACCGAGAGGTTCTGATCTCCATGTGAAGCTTGGGGTGTCTCGTCAATCAAAATCGGGGAGCTTGACTGACCACGACTTGTCCCTGAAGAGAAAACCCTTTTCTTCATTCAGGTAATAATCATTCTTCTTTTTGCTGAGGACAAGTTTCTTCAACAAATTTATCCCCTACTTGCACCCGTTTGTTCTTGCCTTTTGTCTTGGTAAGGTGCGGAGTCTCAACTTTTCTCTTCTTGCTTGCATTCCGTCCAGCTGACTCCCGTGAACTACTTTCTTGAAATTCTTTCAAGAATGCCTCCTAGATTATTTCCTTAACCTCCAGCTCTTTCCTAACCAGGATTGCAATGATCCCATGATGATATAGTTTATCTGCAACCAGGCTCGTACCCTTGTTCTGCACTCCTTTTGCCATTTTCTCTAAACTTCAGAGCAGGTAATAAGGGAAATTGATGCATTTCCCTGATTCAAAATGCAGAAATAACTAGATATGGTACATGAACATTAATGTGTAATATCCCTCACAAGTCAGAAACTTTTGTAATATGTATAGGAGGTCTCACCATTTTCCAAGCATGGCGCTCTGTGGAAGCCCTTTCTTCTAGTCAACTTTGAGCTTCTAGTCAACCACAAGTCAGTGCCATGTTTTCTTTTCGATCGTCTCCTTTTTGAACCATTTTTTGCCTATGATTGACAAGCCTGCAACTCATGCTATAGATTCTTCCGTGACCTCAAATTCCAGTGAGCCTACTTTAGCTCACCCTCCCTCAAATGTCTTTGCAAATTCTAGAGCCACGGTCGTATCGAACTTGTCGAATTTCTACAAAAATGGTAGAAATCCTGATTCTTACAATAGTGCAAGACTACTTTGATATTCGGTCGTATGTTATATCTCCTTCACAAATGATGGTTCATGTCTCACAGGCACCATCTTTATTTGAATCCACCTCAATTCTCTATCATAGCCTTAGGAAGGTTTCACACTACGATGTGCAAAGGAGCTGCCGAGAATTTTATGATGGAGATTCGGCTATTCCACCATCTTGTTGATCCCTTCCATCCAATCACATTCAATCATTAAAATCACCCATTTGGGATGGATGCACACACATATCAATATGTTATGGGCAAGCAATGATAATTGGAGGAGGCTGAAATTTTTACGACAGTAGTGTAACAGTCATGTGGGATCAGATTATGAGATAAGGCTATCATGAACAAGTGATTGAAGATCTTTTCAAACAGAGGTAATTGTGGGATTTTGGGTAGATCTATACTATCCCCGTTTGCTTCATAATTCACATAAGGTGTACTTCGGTACTCATTAAAAAGATTAGACCTCAAAACCCAAAATATCTTGCACTTTAAATGATTTCTTCCTAAATTAGTAAATGATAAAGCAAAGCCTTAACCAAAATTTAAATAATACAATGCTATGATCTATCACTGTGGTAGTCATTCATTTACAAAAATAAAAAGTAAATTTCATCAAGCATTCTGCATCAAGTGCTCCTATACTGTGTTAACCATTTTTGCACTGTGTTGTCACAGTCGGGTGCCTAATTGCACTAATCATGCTTGGACTGAAACTACTTGCACTGCAACATGCTTGAACTGAACCTACTTGCACTACAACGTGCTTGCACTAAACCAGCATGTACCAATCATGCGCATTCCTGCACCAGGGATTTTTGTACCATCGAAGAAGGAGGGGATAATTTTTTTTGGTAGAACTCAGTTCTTTGGCTGGACTAAAAAACAATTGCCTGAATATACAAGAGAAGTTTCATTCGCCATTCTTTGGTGTTTCATGAGCATGCCTTATGATCTGACTGCATTAGATCCTGTAGTCGGTTCATGAAGGAACAAAGAAGTGGGAAGGGGTATTTTTCAGAATGGAAAGGAATATCATAACAGGGATTCCAAGAATAATCCTACCAAGGGGGGTAAACGAAAATGGGATGTGGAAAAAATTCAAAGGGAAAAAGAGGGATTTTACAAAATTGGATAGGGATAATTCTCTTAGAAGAAAAAGGAAGGTGATTCATTATGGGATTAAGAAAAGAAAAATACTGGGAATTACGAAACAGGAAAATAGAAGAAAGGTAGAACTTTATCTTCAAGATCTGTTTGCACTGGTGCTAGAAAAAGTAAATTCAGCGGGAATTAAGCGTTTACTTGGATAAAAATTTCCATGCTGGTTACCCCAAACTTGGGTATGGGTCAGGTTCCTCAAACCAGCTTCTTCTTGGTGACAGCCAACATATCTAAAAATCAAGTAACATTCCCTTTTTATTGAAATTTCGATCTTCCTGCCATTGTGTTAGTTTTCAGGTTGATCCTTCTGCAATCATGTCAGTCAACTGATTTTCATAATTATAGGAAAAAAGAAATTCTATCTATCTATATATATATATATATATAAATTATTATTTATTTATTTTTGTCATTTTTTTCTCTTTTTATTTTTATTTTATTATATGAGGAAGAGAAAGAATAATATCTTCAATAGGTTGGTGTTTCGACCTACTAACTCCTTTTCAGAATGTTGTTGGACTTGTTGCATAAAATATCCTTTAGTAAGGGGTTGAAAATACACCTTCAATCTATGCCCATTTACCAGGAACACGGAATTCCATCCATTAATAGTTTTATTTTTTACCACTCCATTCTCAAACATTTTGACCACCTCATATGGTCCCATCTAGTATGTATGGAATTTCCCTTTAAAATATTTAAATCTAGAATTGTAAAGGAGTACCCAATCACCTGGTTGGCACTGCTTCCTCCAGATAGACTTGTCATGCCACTTCTTGTGTTTTTGTTGAACCAAATCTTTTGTTGAACAACATCCCTTCGAAATTCATCTAACTCATTCAACTGTAGAAGATGTTGTTGTTGTTCTTCAGACAAATATAGCCCCAATTGTATTTCAGTCCTGAAAGTCTTGCTATGGAATTCTATTGGAAAGAGGACTTGTTTTCCATACACCAGCTCATATTGTGTGTGTCCCGTGTTGTTCCTCCAAGTGGTTCGGTATGCCCACAAGGCTTCCGGTAATTTTTCATCCCAATACTTTCTATGGATATTTACTATCTTTGTGAGGATGGACTCAATCACCTTGTTTGTGGACTCCACCTGACCATTTGCTTACAGGTGATATGATGTAGATTTCCTGTGCTAGATTTTGTATTGCTCCATCTCACCTTGTACTAGATTAGAAATAAATTGTGGTCCATTGTCAGAAACAATTTCTCTAGGTAATCCAAATCTACTAAATATTTTAGTAAAAATAAAATCAACAACAACTTTTTTAGTAGCAAAAGAAACTGCGTTAGCTTCTACCCATTTTGTAACAAAATCTGCACAAACCAAAATATGCTTTTTATTTAATGATGTTGGATTCATTGGTCCTACAAAATCAATGGCCCATTTTTCAAAAGGCTCAATCATAACCTGAGGACATAAAGGAATTTCATTGGTTTGATTAGGTTGGCCAATTCACTGACAACTATCACATCGCTTGACATATTTTTTGGCATCCTTAAATAAGGAGGGCCAAAAATAGCCAGCTCGTAACACTTTGTATGCAGTTTGCTTATCAACGAAGTATGTAGTCTACTTATCAACAAAGTGACCTCCGCAAGGTTCATCGTGGGAAGATTTTAAGGTATCAAACACTTCTTCCTCTCTTACACATCTACAGATAATAAGATCTGGTCCAGTGTAAAAGAGGTCTCCTTGAATCCAAGAATATGCATCACTTTTCTGTATAATACTCCGCTTTTCATGAGCGAATAAGTGAGGTGGTGTTTTTCTAGTGACTAAATAGTTAGCTATGTCAGAACACCACAAGGATTCTATCAACAAAATAAAAATATGTTTATCAGGAAAATCATCATTAACAAGAATTACTTCACCAGGATTATTTAATCTTGAAAGATAATCTGCTACTACATTATATTTTCATCGTCTATCAACAATCATAATGATAAATTCTGGCAACAATAATAACCACCTAGTCACTCTACTGCTACTTGATGGTTTATTCATCAAATAGTTTATTGCGGAATGGTTAGTATACACAAATACTTCATATCCTGTAATGTAATATCTGAATTTATTAATGGAAAAAATTATAGCTAAAAACTCTTTCTCAGTAATCATATAATTTAGTTTAGTGGGTGACAAGTTTTTACTAATGAAGTAAATATCATAGGATTGTTTGTCTTCTTCTTGTCCTAAAGCTATGCCAATATCAGTATCTGAGGCATCAGAGGAAATATGAAATGGCAGGGACCAGTTTGGTCCTCTCAAAACTGGTGCCTAAACTAGTTTTTCCTTCAATGTCTCAAAGGATTGTTGGCAAGCTGTGGACCAAGAAAACTCACTATCCTTAGCCAAAAGTCGGAAAAGGGGGGTAGCTATCCTTCAGAAATTCTCAATGAATCTCCTATAGTAGCCTACATGTCCTAGATAACCTCTCACTTCCCTTTGAGTTTTGGGTATAGGAAGACTCAAAAATAATTTCTATTTTTGCAGGGTCAACCTCGATACCTTTGTCGAAAATAATATGGCCAAAAACCACTCTCGCCTTGCACATTAATATGCATTTTTGTCACTCAAGGCAAGATGAGCTTCTTGGCAATGAAGAAGCACTTTTTCTAGATTTTTGAGCGCTTCCTGAAATGAATCACCAAACATAGAAAAGTCATCCATATAGATTTCCACACACTCAAGGTTAGAAAAAATGGCCAAGACTACCCTTTGAAAGGTAGGCATGGCATTACATAGCCGAAAGGGGAGCACTCGGTAGGAAAATGTACCCCATGGACATGTAAAAGTGGTCTTGTCTTGATCCCCGGGTGCAATTTGTATCTAGTTATAACCATTAAAGCCATCTAGAAAAGAAAATTACTTCTTACCAACAATGGCATCGAGAACCTGGTTGATAAAAGGAAGGGGGAAGTAATCCTTAAGAGTGGCTTTGTTCAATTCTCCGTAGTCAATGCAAATGCACCATCACCCATCTTTTTTCAGGACTAATGCAAATGAAGAGACCCATTGGCTGTCAAAAATAGGATAGATAAAATCAACATCCAAGAGTTTTTTCAATTCTTCCTTTACAACATCTCTTAGAGGCGGGTTCATACGCCTTTGGGGTTGTCAGATAGGTTGAGCTCCATCCTGAATATAGATATAGTGGGTACAAGTTTCAGGATGGATGTATTTCATATCTTCATAGCCCCATGCAAATGCATCAAGATGGTTTCGCAACAAATTCATAAGCTGCTCTTACTGGGATGAATCCAACTCTAAACTAATATGAAAGGATTTTCCTCCACTAATCTCAAAAAGAGTGGTATTAGGCTCAAGAGTACATAGAGGTTTTGCTAGATATGGTGCTGAGGGAGGTAGAGATTCGTGACTTTCTTGAAAATCTAGACCAAAACTATGACTCATTAACTCAAAATTGGGCATGGTGTCTAGATTTTTCAGGAAGTCTCGAATCTCACCTTCCTATGAGGGCTCAACATACTGATGTATCAAGGAAATAGATTGAGTCTCCTCATCACTACTGTAGTCTAACCAAAAAGTGTCTCGGAGCTCCTGAATGGATCGAGAGGGTGGATACAAGGTAACCTTCTTCCTAGAATCTCCATGGGAAATATACATGTCATCAGAATGACATCCAATATAAGCATCAGCTGTAGCAAGCCATGGTTGTCCAAAGATCAAGGGGTTTCCTCCCACAATATTTTTTGGTTGAAGTACAATGAAGTCTGCGGGGTATTCCCAAGAGTCTAATGAAATGACTACATCATCCAACACCTGTTCCATCTTGATTTTAGATATATCTGCTAGTTCAAGCACAATGGGAGTATGAAAAATATGGACCAATCCAAGTTGATCCATGATTTGCTTAGTCATAACATTAATGGATGCCCCCAGGTCTATAAGTACATTAGAGAAAAGGACATCACCTATCTCAGTAGAGACAACAAGGTTTCTGGGACTGGTATATTTCTCCATATGCATACACCTCGTCATTAAATCTGCTTCTCTACCAACAAATTGAATAGTTTGAGGTTCCAATATTCTCCTTCCTGGCTTCTTGAAACAGAGTTCCCAAATGATTTTTGTGCAAAGGGGGATCTCTTTGATATCTTGGAGCAAAGGTACCTTTATGAAAAGGTTCCTAACCTTAAAGGCCATGCTAGACTCAGGAATGGGGTCATTATTCTCCACGATTAACCTCTCCGGATAGGGAGGCCAGTTGGAAGAAGATGAAAAAGGCTCAGAGGGTATGGGGATGGGCTAGATGGTGACATATTTTTTAGAGTGGCTAGGAGTTTCCTCCTCACCTTTCTCATTGATAATTACCATAGGTTGCTTCATATTTTCCAAGGTTACTATCTTCCCCAATCTCAATTGGAGATCATTTACTCCAACTAGCATGGAATGGTATCTGGATGAAGAAGGAGGGTTCTTAGAATGGATCATTTTTACCACTTTGCTATTGAGGTTGGGTAAGGGTTGGGCAGGCAGCTGAGGAGGTCGAAATGGTGGAGGTAAAGGCAATGGTGGCATTGGCTGACTCAGTTGAGGTAATGATGGTTGCAGCATTGGGTAAGGTGCATATGTAGGTGGGTATGACTTCATAGGTGTAGGATAGGAATGGTGTGAATGGTTTGGCCCTCTCCATCCTTGTTGCCAGGATTGGGGGGGGGTTGTCCATAATGATATTGGTTCCCAAGCTGTCAATGTTGAGAGTAACCAGTGTTAGGATAGGAATATGAATGTGCATTATAACCAAAAAAATGCGGTGGAAGTTCAGGAGCCATACCTGCACTTACCTGAGGCTAGTTCCTTTGTGCTCCCATAGAATGCAATGATTTGACTTCAGGTTGCCCTCCTTCAAATACAACTTTCAACCCAGGTATGGAGGGACATTTTTCTATGGCATTATTCTCTATAAAAATTTCACATTTATTATTTCCTTTAATGCCAATAGGACATTCTCTTAAAAGATGCTATTTCTACATTTTGGACAAAAAGTAGACAATGACTCTTGTTCCTCTATAAGTTTTTGCTGAAATTTCAAAGAGTCTATTTGTTTTCTAACAATATTCATTATTTCAATTTTCATATTTTCCATTTTGTTCTCTAATCCAATAATCATAGCATCAATAGATTTGGTTTTCTTATTTCTATTCTGAATTCGTTTATTGTATCTATATTGGTTCCTCGAGAATTTCTGACACAAGTCACAGATTTGATCCAAAGATTTCTGAGCAATATCCCCTTTGTCACAAGGTTCTAATGGTACTTAGATCAAATCTATGCCTTGACCTCTGGAGGATGTACATAAATCTCTCTAAGTAGTCCTCTAGAGTCTCATCGTCATTTTTCACAATAGTAAAGATTTCATCTTGAATATCTCTAGTTTTACAATATTCCTGATATTTTGACAAGAACACTCTCTTCATTTGTTCCCAAGAACATATAGTGTTTCCTCCTAGTCCCATGAACCAGTGGAGTGTTGCATCCTTGAGAGTTGCAGGAAACAACTTTAAATTTTGATCATCAAATGAATAATCATAACCTCTACACAAAATATCAAAATCAAATAAAAAAAGAGTCTGGGTCTTCATGTACCTTACCATAGAGATGAGGAAGAGTTGATGGTGGAATATTTTTCATTTGTACTTGTGTATCAGGATCCATAATTGGGAATCCAAAAGTGGATTGTTCCTCATTTACTTGATTTTCACCAGTTCCTTTTGCATGGTCTTCATGATCTGCCATTGTTGCTCCTCCAAGAGAACCACTCTCAACATGCTGAGAAGGCTGACTATGTGTTCTAATAGTGCCCTTCTTCCCCTTTGTGGGTTGTGTCACACTTGGACCATTGCTGCCAGAGTTCAAGTAGACTATTCTTGCGTGATGATTTTGGGTCTGTTTGTAATTTCTTCTTGTAAAAGAAGGCCGAATATGAGACTTTATTTCAAATTTATCAGTGTTTCCTCACCCCCTAGTGGGCTTCAGACCCCTACCTCTTTTAGGCATTCATTTCAAAAAATGACAAAAAACAATTTCCAATAAAATGCTGCAACTCAAAAATAATTAAAGACCTATAAATTCCTTCAAGCATTAGAAGCACACTACAGAAAAAATAATAGAAGACTTACCCCTATTGGAAAAAAAATGGAAAATTATTACCAATTCAAACCACCTCCCCAACAACGATGCCAAAATGTTGGGTGCAGGAATTGCACTTAAGCAAGCTCCTTCAACACTTAATTGTCAACCCAGGGGTTTTGTAAACTTAGAGACGAAGCATAGGTAATGCCAAAAGTGGTATGAAATTTTCCTATTTCTATTCCTACTTCTCAATTGAAATCTTGTAGAATCAAACAGAAAAATCTCAAAGGCAACTGACACCAAAGTAATTCTAGTGCTAGAATGTAAAAGAATGAATTTGCGAAGAAATCAAATAAAGGAAATTTCATACTGCTGTAAACAATCTTAATTGCTGAAGTAAAACTCTTTGTTTGTCCTCAGTATAGGTGGTGGCAAGTTAACAAGTGGGCCCTTGAAAAGATCTGCCTTCTAAATGATTTTCCTTCTCACACTAAGCGGTCGTTCTTGTCCTCTTGCAATCTACTTGCACTAGTACAGGTATAAAACTTATGTGAGAAGTATATCTTACACCTATACTAAAGACTTATGCCTTCACGTAGGGGCTCTAAGCCTCAAGGCTTGGAGAACTCTATTCATGTAACAAGACACTGGTCCTTATGCCAGAAAAGAGCTTCCTACACCAGGTATTCCAATTTACTTTTGGGAAAAATAAAAGAGCATGTTAACTATAAAAAGAATTGCAAATGCGAGAAGAATCTGAAATAACTTGCACATGAAAAATAATGCTTTAATTAACCTCGCAAATAGAAATAAACTTTTAGGATGAAAACAATCTTCAAAAGTTAAAGCAAAATTTCTTTAGTCAAAATGTTTTACATGCAATCAAATCTAACTCGAACGGTTCACTATAATATTTCAGATTAGTTTTAATCCTTTTCCTTCAATCATGAGGTGAAAATATAAATTAATATATCGCAACAATGCTCTTTTCTATTTCATGAAGTCATGTTTAATCTTTAGAAGTTTAACTTTTAATATTAGAAATGCTTCCTTCTAATGATGAATGCTTACTTTTCAGAAATAGATTAAATCATATAAAGGAAAAATAATGAAACACTTGTTGTAAATGAACTAGCGAACCAGAGTGCAAGATCCTACATGCACTGGTGCAGGAATGATCTTATCTGCATGATCCAAACAAAAGAAAACTAGAAAATAAATGGCAAGAGATAAATTAATTCAATTTAACTTTCACACAACAACTTCATTCACATTTTGACTGTTTTAATGAAATAAATCAGAATTCGTAAGCAAGAACAAAATTAAGATTCAAACCACACTTCTGCAAATAAACAGAGTTAACATGCCTTTAAGATAATGAAAGCAAGAGGGTAAATGAGTTGGGTTGGTTGGGCCCTAGCCAACCAACTCGTTTCCCGTTTTAGGAAACAAAAACCTTTAGCATATTAATAACATATCAATGAAGTCTCTTAATAACATAACATCATATCATGTGCATTATTATTTACAAGTGGGAGAGAGGAAGCTTCAGAGTGAGGGTTTTGGTTTGTAATCTGAATACTATTACAAAATCTAGCAGAGAGTAGTGCCCTATTCGTAGAGCTTCAGAGGCATGGGCTTGCCATGGCCCAATAGATGAGGCGCACAGAGACCAATAGGGCCCCTTCATACAAACAAGCAATGATGGATAAAGGAAAGGCCCCACTGGAAGGGTTATAGATCTCTAGATCTAAAAATGTATGAAAATATGAGCTAAGCAAGAAGAAAAAGGCCGGTGGGAAAACCAAGGAAACCCAAAGTAAAAAATGGACAAATGGAATCAAGATTCTGGCAGGAAAAGACAATGAGAACCCTAGTCCTGAGAAGGAACCAAAAGGGGCAGAAGGAAAAAAACAAAAAATTTGTGGGAACCGAGGCCCTGCCCTAGCATGGCCCAGATCTTGAGGGATCTGCCATAGCGACAAGAAAATAGGAGTACTTGGGACACTACAAGCCTAAAATGATAGAGAGTGTGTGCATTGTCATCACTGACCCTAAAATGCAAGCTCACAGAGATCATATGTCAATACATGCAGTGATCTGCAAGTTCATGGGCTTTTGGCCTACGAAAAAAGCCCTCTATTTCTGGATCATGCAACAATGGAAGCTTAAGTGAGATGTTAGGTTACACCTGGGGGCCAAAGGGTTCTTCACTATTTTCTTTGTGAACCTGGAAGATAGGGATCACATTTTTGATGGAGGACCATATTTCTATGCCTCAACAGGCATCTATATGAGACCCTGGAAACCAAACTTTGCACTAGAATAGGAAACATTCACGCACGGACCTGTTTGGATTTGCCTATTCTCTCTCCCCATTGATTACTAGAGACCTGAAGTGTTGGAACAAATAGGAAACAAACTGGGAACCTTCATCCAAGCCTCAGAGGCCACCCTGCAAAAAAGGTACACCTCTTGTGCAAGAATATGTGTTGAAATGGATGTTTCAGGTGTGTTACATGAAGGTCTATGGCTAGAATTTAGAGATGAAGTCTTCTTTCAAGCCATAGATTATGAACAAATCCCTTTTCAGTGTCGGAAGTGCCACGAACATGGACACCCATTTAGGGAATGCCCAATGAATAAGCCAACCGAGAAAGCCAAGGAAAACACAGGCAAGGATCAGGAAGGTTTTTCCAGTCCAAATGGGAGACAACGAGCCAATTGAAAAAACCAACCCAAATCAGGCACCTCCATCAAAGGAACTGTCAATGCCTTTGAATTTCTTAGGTCCGGAATAATTTCAGCTAAAAATCCCCAAGTACCAGACCTAATGCAGGAAATCCAAGATGTTCCTTCACAAGAAGCCCAAGATCCCAATCCAGATCTGACAAATGAGATCCTACAAGGTCCTGAGTTGGCAAAGGACTTAGAAGGAGATGCGGAAATGACAGCCAGTGAAATAGGAACAAAGGATATGGAAATTAGTGACATACTAGAGAGGGAAGGCATGGATCTCAATACCATGGTGGAGCAATGGAAGCAAAAAGGAATGGAACATATCCCATAGGAGGAAGTAGACAGAGTCAATTTTATCTTCCTAACAAGGCAAGATGTAGAACTAAAAGGGTAGAAAAGAGGCTTTGGCACCACAAAGGGTCTGGGCATCAAGGCCCAAGGTTTACACCAAACAGACCACAATGCCAAACACAGGAAAAAGAGAGGCCAACAAACAAACAAAGAAGCACTCCACGAGCTAGGTCAGATGCTCCTCAACTCGGGTAAGAGGAAAGCCCTTGAGGATTTCTCGTTCTCCTCTTAAACCTTGTTAATTATGAATATTCTTTCATGGAATGCTAAAGGGCTAAATAGCCAAAGAAAACAAATACTTCTGAGGAAGAAAGTCAAAAATGAAAATCCTGACATGAGTTTTTTACAAGAAACCAAGTGCTCCAACCAGAAAGTGAAAGGAATAAGTAGAAATTTAGGTAAAAGAATAAAATACATGGAAGTGGCAAGGAATGGAATGGAGGGAGGCCTGGCCACTTTCTAGAATCCCCACTCCCTCCATCTTATAAGTGCAGAGGTTTCCAGATCTTACATTTCCCTAGAAATGCAAATCATAGGGGAATCCAACACATACCTGTGCACTAATATCTACAGCTCCCAAAGACTAGAGGATAAACTGCTGATGCTAGATTGCCTCTCCAAGATGCAACGTAGACACTCCACTGCTAAAGACATCTCTAGAGGAGACTTTAACATGATTACCTCACTGACAGAAAAGAAAGGAGGGGTAAGAACTTTGAATAGGGATGTAGAGGCATTCAATAGCTTCATCAGAGCAACAAATCTTGTTGATATCCTCCCCAAAAATGGGTTATATACCTGGAATAACAAAAGAGGAGGAGATAGGTAGATCACCTCTAGACTTGACTGTTTTCTTATAGCAGAAGCCATCCTCCTTGAGGGGGTCACTGTGGAATTGGACATTATTCCTTGTGGAGGCTTTGATCATTGGCCCATCACCCTAGACACAACCATCCTCAGCAATCCGAAAAACAGACCCTTCAGGTTTGAGAAATTTTGGCTGGGCCATCCAGATTTCACTTCTAAAATCAAATATTGGTGGCACGAGCCGTTGGACACCAAAGGCACCAAAATGTACAAGCTCCAAGCCATATTAAAGCACCTCAAAGCTCAGCTTCGATCCTACAACCAAGAGGTCTTCAGGAACATTTTCAAAGACAAACGGGCCTTGGAGGAACAGTTGGCACAGATCCATACAGAATGGCTCAAAGGGGACATCAATTAGGATTCCATTAGCACTGAGAGAGTCCTCATGCAGAAATGGAATGAAAGACTCTAGCAGAAGGAAATATTATCGAGACAAAAGTCTCACATATAATGGCTCAAAGAAGGGGAAAAAACACCAAGTTCTTCCAGACTACAGGTGCACCAACAAAATCACCCAGTTGAAGGATGAGCAAGGTACTCCCCTCCACTCTCATTAGGATATTTCCTCCATCCTCGCTGATAAATTTATCTATATAGAAACAGAACCAGACATTGATAGGGAAGAGACTATCACGGAAATCATGACTTCCATCCCAAGGTTAACCACTGAAGATTAGAATAAATCCTTAGACCGCCCTGTCACCATGGAGGAGGTAGAAGAAGCAGTGAAAGAGGTGCCTAATGGTAAGGCACCAAGGCTAGATGGATTCACCATTGATTTTGTCAAAGTTTGTTGGGAAATTGTGCGGTTGGAAATGTGGGAGGTGGTGGAAGATTCCTGAAAATCTTCCTCCATCCTCAAATCCCTCAATTCCACCTTCATCGCCCTTATTCCCAAAGAGGAGATAGCCTGTATCCCTTCGAAATTTCAGCCAATTGCTCTATGCAATGTTCTTTATAAAATTATCTCCAAAGTAATGGCCAACAAACTGAAGCCAATTCTCCCTTTGATAATCTCAGAGGAGCAATCTGGCTACATGGAAGGTAGACAGATCATGGATAATGTCTTGCTAGCACAGGAAATGATTCACACTCTTTAATCCTAGAAAAAAGCAGGTATGATCATTCAGTTGGATCTCTCGAAAGCTTATGACAAGGTTAGTTGGAAGTATCTAGAAGCCATTCTGGAAGCTTTTACGTTTGCACAACATTGGATCAACTAGATTCTAGCCTTAGTCAAATCCCCCAGCCTTTCTATTTTGGTCAATGGAGCTCCCACCTTCCCCTTTGCCCCCTCTAGAGGCATTCGCCAAGGGGATCCCATTTCCCCTTTTCTTTTTATCATTTTGATGGAAGGCTTGAGTCGCATCATTAAAACTATAAAGGAAAGGAACAATATCAAGGGCCTTCAACCCCTGCCATCTTGCCCAACCACTACTCATCAATAATTTGTGGATGATACCATGCTTCATGGAACTCCAATGGTTCGGGAAGCCCAAGGTTTCAAAGCTATCCTTAATCTCTTCAGTCAAGCAACAGGTATAAACGTTAATTTGGATAAGTCCTCCATTTTCTTTTTCAATACTTACTTAGTGATCCAGAAAAATCTTACTGCTATCCTTGAGTTCAGAAGGCAAAGCCTTCCCTCTAAGTATCTCAGGGTCCCTCTCACTGATAAACCCTGGCAAAAGCTCCACTTGGAGAAACTGCTATCCAACCTTGAAGAATGGAGTAATCACTGGACTAATAGGGTCCTTAACTTCACTAGCCGGCTTGTCATGACTAAGGTTGTCCTACAAGCTATTCCTCAATATATGCTCTCCATTCTTCCAACTCCCAAAGGTGTTCTCCAAAAAATTAGAAACATTCATAGAACCTTCCTATGGTATAGAAAAGTTGACAAAAAAAAATGGGCTCTAGTAGCATGGGAAAAAATTTGTAAACCCAAGATCCTGGGTGGTCTAGGCCTTCAAGACCCAGACACAGTAAACAAATCCTATGGTGCCAAGCTCTGGTGGAGATGGGATAAGGAACCACAGACACACTGGGCTAGGCTATGGAAAGCGAGGTATGTTGAAAATTGGTGCCCTCAGGATCTCATTAGAATGACTAACCCTCCAGCCGGATCCCCCATTTGGAACCTGGCACGGGCTAAGCTAATCAGAACATCATACAAGGTCACTACTTTTGGGGAATATGCAATGGTAGCATGACTCTCTTCTGGGAATATGCTCGGAAACAACTTCCCAAGCTTGAGAGTCCTGATTATCTTCCCCTGCAACACAGGTATTAGGAATAAGGAAAACTCAGGGCGAACCAACACTGGACTGATAGTGTTGTAGACCAACAATGGAGACAATGGCACCCTAATACTCCCCCATAGGCAGATGTAATGGGCAACCCTCTCTTATCCTTTCACTCTTGTCTAGATAAGAAGAAGATCCTCTACTCTTAGGATGAAGATCAACCAAGGTGGGGCAAACTTGATGGAGGCACCTTCAACCTAAAGGAAGCCATACTTTACTTAGAACACAGGGATCTAGAAGAGAAAGTGATTTGGCACAATAATGTTTAGGATACCACCATCTGGCTAAAGATAAATACTTTCTTATGGCTCCTAATGCATCGTAAGATCCTCATTTGGGAGAACCTATGCAAAAAAGGCTTTATTGGTCCATCCCGATGTCCCCTCTATGGAAAAGAAGAGGAGTCCATGAATCATCTCCTCAAAAATTGTGAATGGACCAAAAAACTATGGGTATGGATGGGGGAGATCTTCAGACAAACAGACAAGAATAGAGAGTCCATACAAGACAACATAGCCAACTGGAAAACCAAATATTCTAGCTGCAACACTGTAAACATCCTATGGAGGCTAAGCCCCGATTTTATAGTCTGGTCCACATGGAAAGAAAGAAATAGAAGAATTTTTCAAAGGGAATCTAGGCAGCTAGATACCATCAAAACAAACATCATTCAAAATCTATGAGAAACTACCCTTACCAATAGTAAAGCAGAATAGGCAAACAGTCTTTCCACTAATGACAGTCGAATTCTGCAACTATTTGGCATGAGTACTACAACTGGCCCAATTCTCTGGTGCAGAGACCTTAGACTGCTCCTTCTCTGCTATCCTGGAAACCTCCTATCTCGAGGTTTCACAAATTAAACTTTGATGGAGCCTCTCGAGGCAACCCTGGCTTGGCTGGCCTTAGAGGTGTCATACATAACGATAAAGGGAATTTTTTTTATATCTACAGAAAATATTTGCTGGAAGCCACTAACAATGAGGAAGAATTTGCAGCTCTAGAGCAAGGTTTGCAAATCCTAATTTGCTTGGGTAGTGGGGAAACAATAGTGGAAGGAGACTCGCTCTTAGCCATTAATGCTACGAGGAAAATGCAAAATGGTTCACGTTCTGAGAAGGTTACCAAGAACTGGCACCTCACCATGCTCACCACGCTCATCGCCAAACATCACTCCACTCTCAATGGAGTTGTTCTACAGGAAATCAGGTGTAGTGCGAATGCAGTGGTGGATAGCCTAGCCAACCACACAATTGACCACCCGAATGATGTCACTGACACTTGTTGGCAGAGCGTCACATGTGCTAATCTTCAGAAGAAATGCCTTCAAATCTCAAGGCAAGACCTCATAGGCATGTCAAGAGAGGAGGACGGCTTACAAGGTACCGATCATCAATGAATAAAGTGGTTTGCTCCTAATGTTTATTCCCTAATCCTTAATGCCTGGTGGTGGCATCACTAGCGGTTGTCCTTTGGCTTGCATTAGAAAAGATGGAAGATCAGCATACCTTTTACGATTTGGGGTACGCATGGCCTCTTCTCTTAAGTGATAAGCGTGGCAGTTCGAACACACTCAACCGTAATAATAGGAATGTTGTCAGTCACCTGTTGGGGATCCAAGCTGTCAAAAACATGGAAAAGACGAAAGTTTCAGTTAAGATCATGACCCCACGCACAACGTCTCTCACTATTCATATAGAGCCAATCGGGAAAGATTTCACCTGCTCATGGTAATCCTCAAAGCTTAGCCCTATGTTTATGGTTTTGTGTATAGTAATTCACATTTCAATATTCTACACCTGCAATCTTGCCATGGCCGAGCGCAACCTCCACAGCTCCAAAGCTACCAGAGATTTAAAGAGAGCCCAGAAGGATTATGAGGCTTCCGCCTCAAAAAAAGGGAAACAAATTATTGAAGAGCTCCAAATTGAGGTGGACAAGGCTAGTGAAGGGATGGACAATAAAACCATCAGCGAGGAGGTAGATTGGACCTTGGACCCAGGCACCCCAGCAAATAGAGCTACCCAGTTCTTGAGAATGCAGAGTGTGGCTTGGCAGATGAAAGCGATGCTTGCAAAAGCCATGTGCATGCAAGGTGCTGCTTTCAAGGAGGCCTACCAGGCGAAATCCCTCGTCTATACCAAGAATTTGGTGCGGCTAGACAAGCTGGAGATTACCATCAACTCCCTCATGGAAGAACTTAAAATGCTTTCTCAAATTCTAGGAGGGTTTATTTGGCTCTTCAAGCTGTACATGCGCCATGGGCTAAATGTCTCTATTGAAATCCATGAAGATGATTCCAAAACAACATCATCAGATGCCATAGGCCCTGCAGTGTTCCCAAGGGAGATGATGGTGCTGGTCCGAGTGTTGTTAGATCTCCAGGTGTCACCAATATCAACCAGTAGGATTCCTGATGGGTGGTCTTCTGCTAATGGTTCCTATTTATCCTCTGCTTTTGGTTTTGTCTATGTCTGATGAATGCAAGCTTCGACGGGCCTTTAAGTGGCCTTCTAAGATAGTTGTTGCTCTCTTTCTATCTGGCAGCCGTGTGTGGTTGGCCATTTTCTGTTTTGGTTTATGTGTGACTCAGGTTAAGTTTGTGTTAGTTGTTATGCAGTATGTTTCCTGTCTGTACAGGGATCGACTATAGGGCTTATATAAGTGGTCTTTGGTTTGGTAGGCTTGCATGTTCTCTTTTCCCTCTGAAAATGGTAGGCCCCTTTTTGTAACTATATGTAACATTTTTGTGATCTAATATATCAACTGAATTACACAAAAAAAACATAGCAATGAAGAATTAAAATGCATAATGAGAAAATCATGGCACAGCTCCTTGTATTAATTCCGATCGGAAAATATACATTTGAGTTCAAGTCCAGCCCAGAACGAGGGCGACAATGAGATTACAAATTAACCAAAAATTAAAACTATACTGTTATCATTATTGCTTTCTAAGCTAGTGCTATCTGAAAGCTATATTTCATACAACCCTTCATCCTGTGGCTGTAACCAAAAATTACACAGTCGTTCCAAATCAAGCCTTTCAATTGAAACAAAATAACAAAAAAAATTACAAAATTAAGCCAGTGGTTATAATAAGGTGTGAACTATTCGTTGGTCGTAGACCTGATCCTTGGCCATATCCCTAACTATCCTACACTTGAGTTCAACTCCAAATGACCATAACCAAACTGGACAACGTGGACCAAGATGCCCATGTAAAGTGATCGAGTTGTTGCGGTGGTGGAGGAATCTACCTACACTAGATCAAGCTAGTACAACGATTAATACCTTATCTTATCAAATACTTTAGGACACTAAAAATAAGTTACAAGAAATATTAAAGGCATGGAATCTATTTAAAATGATTAATTAAGCACCTAATAAACCTTAAACATGAAATATGAAGTTTATGTATGAAAAAACAATATTCTTGGACTAGTGTAGGAATGAGGAGGTTTATGGAGATAAACAAAGGTTAATGATTGTGGTTTTGTAATAGGAAGGGGGTAAAAATAGAGCATTTATGCCTACCAATAGTTCGCTCATCTCAGAAATTGCGCAGAGATGATCAACAGGTTAGCCTCCCAACCTCAGTGCATTTTCTCTCACTAGCAACTCCAAGTAGTAGACTGACAGTTCCCTCCATGGATTGCGCAGTTTCTTCTGCCAAGCTCCTGGCAGCTGACTACTAGTTCCCCTTGGAAAATGAGTAATTTCTACTACAAGTAACCAAGCAGCTAACTTCCAGTCCCCTCCAGGAATTGTGCAGTTTTGGCTATCATGTTCTTGCTAGTTCCTCCAAAAAACTACACAATTTCTACTTGTAGGTCCTTAGTGCAGTAGGGCCTATTCCTCCATAAAACTGCGCAAATTTTGCTGTGAAGCCCTTGAGGCCTGCTCGTACCAAAAAAGCAGAAAATTCTATCTGCATTTCCTTCTCGTAGCCGAGATTGTCCCTCCCAAAATTTGCACAATTTTTCTTTCCAGCCGAGCCAGACCTTGCAAACAATCATTGTCCACTCATATTTCCCATCTCCATCACCCAGTGCCTCTTGCACATTTTTCATCAGCAGTTCCCAGAGCCATCATCCTGCCTCGCAACCTTGTTGCCTCTCCCAGTAACCCACATCCGAAATGATGATTTGTCATGATAGACTAGGAGTTTTTAGGATTTGATGTTGACTCATCATGAGTGAATGCAGGTATAGGTACACTAACAAACATGGCGTAGTGATGAATGGGATGAATGAAGGGAGCACATGCAAAAGGACAGGTTCACCATGAAAGAAAGAATGATGCATGTGAAGAGATGTTCTCCTGAACAGATGATCATGCAAATATGTGATTGCAAGCGGACGGACAAGCAAACACGCAAGATGTTCTCATGGACAAACGAATGGATGAGCATGCACCATTCATGAACAGATGATCCTTGTGGTGAAATAAAATTATGAGTGCGGACACAAACAATTCCTCTAGCCCAATAATGGGTCTAGCCACAACTAATACATTCTATGTAAGATTTCCTTAGGTTAGAACCAATTAAGAGGGCCTACCTCTTAGTACGCTGATCCCGTTTGATGATGTCCTTTCTTGATTGCTCCAACTATCTCTCGTGTCCTTCTTCAAACACCTGAAAAAAGTAAACAACAGCAAACAACAACCGCGATAATAGAAAAATTGTAATTCAACCTACTTAACAAGTCAAGAAACATTAAGCCATGAACATGTAAGATGAAAAATCATGTAGGAAATCAATCTATAGTTGCATATATATGGAATCAAGAAGAGATTACAACCATTGCCTTCACGTTGTTGTTATCCTCCAAAAAAACCAGGTTCCCACACACTTCTGCTAACATTCCATGATGGCCTCAATAATATTGATTTTAAGGCTCTTCCCTTTAGGATTCACACTAAACCAAATTCACACTTCTCCCTCACACAACTAGAGAGCTATCACTATGAATATCTTGTTGTTTACTCCAAACTTAATTAGCGCTAGCACACCAAAATTAACACTAACTTGTTCTTGGGAAAAAGGATGTTTATATAGGATGAATGGATGGGAGATGGATCCTCTTCTCATGGGAGAAGGTCTTATATCTTGAGGTAGTTCCATCATTATAGGGGAAAGGAGCCCAAACTAACATGCTCAACCCCATCTGGCCAAACCATTTACCAAACTTCTGTTACGAAGCTTCTAGAACTGGAAGCTTCGACCCTTTATTTAAAAAAATTTCCATAAGAGGACCAGTACAACTAGAACAAAGCTTAGTTGCTTTGATCCGTGCTAGGGACATTGTTAATCCATCCATATCGGCACGAGGAGGACAAAGGCCATTAGCACTGGTCTTGTAAACTAGGAAAAATAGAAGTTTTTTGGGAAATGGTGCAAAAGGGAATTGCTCTGCTCATGAAGAGGGACACAATGGGAGTTTCTTCATGAAGGTTAAGCATGTAGGGCTCACTATAGAGGTACTCCAGGATCAAGGAATGGGAAGTACAGGGACAATGACAAAATGTTGTGTCACAGATGCCCCCTAAAGTGTGAAGGCCAAACTAGAGTGAGGGATCAAATGATTTATGAATTAGTGTGGGAACCAAAGTCCTCTGTCAGAAAACTTGTAAGAAAGTATAGATACATATACATAACTAAGAAATCTATCAAATGATACATGAATCATGGCATGGACGTAGCCATCTAGAGAATGATCATGTAAATAGATCTAGGTATGGGCGCAACCATCCGTCAAAGAGGATCATAATGAAACCAAGATATGGTTGCAGCCATCCAAAAATGAGAAGGATCACAGATGATAACTCGTGGTATGGTTGTAGCCATCCATCTAAAAGAAACATGCATATCAACATAACCATGTCACATCACTTCACAACCTAGACTTTTAGTGATCTGACCTAGGGTCTTGCTCTCCAACAAAACCCAATCAAAGTACAAATTCTAACATGTGAATAAATGTGTTGATGTCGAACATGCTAGAAAATCACTTGATTACCAGTCAATGATGTAAGTTGTTAACAAGTGTGAGAGAAACCACCAATAATGACAATGGTCCTCAAAGTACAATCAACAAAATCCATAGAATGTGAATAGAGGAACTGAAATCGAACACCCATGAAATCACTCGATCGAAAGCTAATGATGTGAACTTGTCATCAAGTGTGAAGAACTTGCCATTCAAGCATGCAAGCGCTAAGGTACTGGAAGGGAATCTCTTAGTGAACTTCCCAAATAATTAGTTGAATTTGACAGGAAGCGATTATGTCAAAGGAGTGCCATAATGTATCCCACATCATCGACATGAGACAAAAGGATGCAAAATGATTTTGGGTGATATAGAGAGTCAGGGGTAAATGTAACTGCAGAAGGACAACTCTTGAACATATCGATGACATGACTGGAAGTTTGGCAGCGTTTGGATCCATAGGATCGGTGGTCATGAATGACATGTTATAGATCAAATGGAAGGAAAAAATGAACGTTCCAACCTAGGGAGGTCAACGATACAAAGCAGGATATCCCAACCCGACAGGAAGTAGAAAGTGTCGTGTTCAAGAGTGAGCTACCTACACAACTAATTAGATTTTCCAATTTTCCCCCACCATTTCTGGCAGGTACCCCAATTATTTTTTAATCACAAGCTTGAAGGGGATAGCATATGCTTGCACTGTAAGTTCACCATTTGGACGAATCCAACCTAGTAAGTTTAACGAGCCCTAGGAAGGAGGAGTTCATGTTCGCCATGACAACAAATCCGATGTCGTTTAATATTTTAATGAGTTCGACAAAGGTGTAACTTAGTATCTTTTTCATGTTTAGATAGTTTGAAAAAGAAACATAAAAGAAAACTCCACATGGTCCCTTTTCATATGTTTGTGTCTCTTGAGCTTGAAAAGGTAGAAAACAATACTTGAGAGAACCGCTTGACCATTTCAGTCAAGGAGTACCTTTCTTGTAAATAGTGCATCCCAGCCCAAAAAAAGAGTAAACTTAGTCTAGGCACACAATGTTTTTCATCCGTTAATGAGTTCGAAATGACAAGGGCTCAGGCATCTTTTTGCTTTTAAAGGATCAGAAAAGAGCTTGAAAGCAGACCCCCCATTTTATTCTCTTTTACAAGTCAAAAGGGAAAAATACTCGGAAATATTTTCATATGAGATTAACGAGTTGAGAAAAGAGCTGAAGCATGACTCGTTATCATTGTCGAACATCCATCACCTGTCGTTGTGAAAAAAGGTAAAGTGCACTATCCAATTCTTGAGGAAAAATAGGTTAAAATATTTACAAACCTAATATTTTCATGAAAAACTAAATAAAAAGGAGAAAAGTAAATATATTTTTACCATTTACCATTTTACCTTGCTGTGAAGACTTTTCACTCACTTTTTCCCTAATTGTTCCAGAGCAGATCAAGGGAGATCCAAGAGGACATTCGCCGAGCCGCCAGTTACAGGTAAGAGCTAAGGCCCTGAGCTTCATTTTCATGTCTTTTAGCCCTGTTTTTAACTAGTTTTAGGTTTTTTGAGGGAGGTTTTATCAAAAAATTTTCACCCTCGATCGGCATGACTTCCAGTCACAGAATCACACTAGCCGAGGGTAATTAACATGGCCTATTGCACCGTCGGTGCAACTATTTTTAAAATAGGCGTGTCAGCACCATGAATAGAGAAAAACCCTATTTCCTCACAAAACCACCATTAAAACTTGAAATTTATGGGCCAAGCATGAGTGTTGACTCAAATCTATGGCTTTTGTAGGAAAGAATCGTTGAAAATGGTAGACTGGAAAGAACGAGAACATGAAGATGTGGACAGCTAGGCACTGAATGATCCAAATTGCCTGGAAGCTTTGAGGGCTTATGGGCCTCAAATTATTTCTCATGCTAGGGATGCGGGCCCAACCTAAGTTGCTTCGGTACCTGATTAGTCTTTTGGACATAAATCAGGACATATTCATCATTGGTGACCAGGAGTTGGAGTTAGAAACTTTAGATATATATTTCATTACATGATTGTCCCAAAGAGGGGAACCAGTTAACTTATACAGGCCACGACTGATTGGGGCAAGAATATCCATGTTGCTCGCCAAACATTGCCCTAAGGCCATCAAATCCAAGAGTGGGAATATTGAGATTTCCACTGTTCAAGATTTGACATTGAGAGTGCTACTGTTGACCATCAACAGAGTGTCGAGGCCCAGGCAGTGCACGAGACTAACAAGTTGAAGCTCCTGTAGGCCATCGACTGCACATCACCTATGATCTTCAATTGGGAAAAGGCCATGAAGATCAACATAAAGCACCAGCTAACCAAAGATAAGGTAGGGAACCTGAAGCAATTTTCCTTCAGATCTGTACTAGTGACCATTTTCTTGGAACGGGTGCCACTATTCTAGTACCAGTTGATTGAGATATATCCTCCCATGCCACGTGATCCACAGATGGCCCGTTGTAGTCGTTTGATGCCCAAGATAAATGGGGGTTAGCTCATACAGACCTACATCCTTTTCATGGATACGATGACAGAAGATCGGTGTGGAGGGCTAGCCATACAGTGGCACTGACTTCTATGGATATCCAGACATGCCACTACCAAATGGAGAGGATTTTGACAATGAAGGTAAAAAATCAATTTTTTTATTTTGAGATCTTTTAATTGTTTCTTCTATATATGTGTTTATAAAATTTTGCTTTGTTAATGCAGACATTGGAATAGAGTGCCTTCCTGGGATGTCCCCAATAGCTAGGTGTGTTGCCTGCCCGATTGATGTTGTCGCTCCTTATCAGGGGGGGAGTGACAACGAGGAGGAGATTGTGAGGAACCTTCAAGGGTTGACTCGTGGTATCCCAAAGTATGCTTGGGTGGGAGACATTCCTCTCTAGTACCAGAGACACATGGTGGGAGTATCAGACCAGATCCGCCGATTGTTGACTCGTGTTACACGAGTTGTGTCATGCTACCATGATCACCATGTTGATTAGTTCCTAGGTCCAACACTTACATTTTTTGAGGCTTGCATGCCATGGATATATGACGCCTGGGAGCCGCCGATGTTATTTTGGACACACATATTATTTTTTGTGGTTATGATGTATCAAACATTTCAACTCAATGGAAAATATTTTGTCAAAAAGCCTCAAATATTGAGAATGTATCTGGGTATTCATCTACTGAAAAGACATTTTGATTACATTACATATCATCATATTCCTAGGCGTATGAATTCATTGTCAGATGCATTAGCTAATTATGTGTTGGATAGACATTTACAAAACATGTGAAAAGATAAAACAAACCATTTGTACCATAGTAAGAAAGAAAATACACCATATATATATATATATATATATATATATATATAATTGGTGTTTTTCTTTCTTACTATGGTACAAATGGTTTGTTTTATCTTTTCACATGTTTTGTAATTGTCTATCGAACACATAATTAGCTAATGCATTTGTCAATGTATTCATAGACCTAGGAATATGATGATATGTAATGTAATCAAAATGTCTTTTCAATAGATGAATACGGAGATACATTCTCAATATTTGAGGATTTCTAACGAAATATTTCCTATTGAGTTCAAGGACAAGAAGCTGTGAATCCAGGTTGACAACCAACTCTCAAATGCCAAGAGCAATGGCTTCTCACAATAGTTTGATGACCACACTGTATTCAGTAATATTCTTAGTTATACAACATAAACATACACCTTGAAGTTTAATCAACTCACCGTTAGGGTCATAAATAGCCTGTTATCTCAAAATCAGGTCCTGATAGGCTGCTGGTCAGGTTGACTCTAAGTAACTATTTCAAACCTACTTTAGGC
>APFE031132402.1:0-30851 GCA_000404065.3 Pinus taeda
TGTTTATGATTCAGTTCTCATTTTCATAATTCTTCTAAGTTACAGATAGTAGTTTCTGTGAAAGACCAGCATATTATCTTTAACTTTTCCAAGTGTCACAGATAATAGATTCTGTGTAAAGCAGCATACTGTCTCTAACTTCTTCCTTCTTCATTTATCATTTATATTCAGCAAGTAAATGGAATTCTGAGATTTTCAGGTCACATGTGTATTAATAGTTAAAAACCAAGCTTTCCAGGTCCTTCATTTGACAACACAACATATAGCCAAGTGACAGTAATTACAATCATTAATTTCTTAAGCACAATTTCTACAAAGCTAAGAAATTGGTTTCTTAAGGTACAACAGGACACATCTCCCTACTTAGTTTAAAATGGCTATTCAAACGTGTACTAACTAGTTTTTCATTCAACAAATTAAATATTTTCAACACATTTTGTATGTACTTACTTTGATACAATGTTAATTTGAAATTTTTCTTGTCTCTAGTTATTCGAATATCAAGGATTTGTTTTGCAACACCCAAATCCTTCATTGAAAATGAATTTGCCAATTTTATTTTGAGCACATTTATTTCCTGCATGTTAGATCCTGCAACAAGCATGTCATGTACATACAATAACAATATAATATAGCTGCCATCATTTTTCCTTTTGAGATAAACACAATTATCAGAGTGACATATAGTATAATCTTGTTAAGACATAAACCTGTCAAATTTTAGATACCACTACCTTGGAGCCTATTTTAAACCATACAAGCTCTTCTTCAACCTGGACACTAGCTTCTCCTTCCCTTTGACCTCATATCCTTGTGGTTGTTGCATATAGATCTCTTCCTCTAGATCCCCATGGAGAAAGGTCATCTTTAAATCTAAGTGATCAAGATGCTAATATTCTACTTCTACTAGATAAAATAGTTCTAATTGAAGTCATTTTAACAATAGGAGAAAATATCTCATCAAAGTCTATACCTTTTTTTGTTCAAACCCCTTCACCACGAGTCTAGATTTATACCTTTTTCTACCTCCATATTCTTCCTTCAACCTATAAACCCATTTATTCTGCAATGTTGTTTTACCTCCAAGCAACCTGACTAAGTCCCAAGTCTGGTTATGTACCAAGGAGGCCATCTCTTCTTTCATGGCTAGCTCCCACTTCTTCCTGGTTTCTGCCTACACTTCTTCTTCATAACATTTTGGTTCACCAGAATCAGTCAACAATACATAATTTAATGAAGGAGAGTATCGTTCATGGGGTCTATTTATCCTAGTAGATATTCTAAGAACACTTTTCAAGTGTTTAAGGTGCCTGTTATTGTTGTGGTTGTTGTTGTTGTTGTTGTTTTGGTTGTTGATCATTATGATTTTCAGGCACCTTTACTTTTATGTGATCTCATCAAGTACTATGTATTCTCTATTTTCTTTTTCCTATTTATTTTCCTGCATTGGATCCTTATACAAAACCTTTTCATTGAATATGACATCTTTGCTCCTAAATATTTTTTGATTTACATAATCATACAAGCGATAACCAAAATTATTAACACCATATCCAATAAAGGTACATTTCTTAGATTTTGTCTCAAGCTTTGTTCTATTTTCTTTATTAATGTAGACAAAGGCTTCACAACCAAAAGTCTTTAAAAATGAGTAGTTTACCTTTTTACCTGTCCATGCCTCCTCTAGAATATCTTCATCCAAGGAACTTGAAATCCCTCTATTTATTAGGTAAACAGCAGTATCTACAGCATCTTCCCAAAATTGTAAAGGCAATCATGCATGCAATCTCATGCACCTTGCATGCTCCATGATTGTCCTATTCATCCTTTCTGACACACCATTTTCTTGTGGTGTTCCTGGAACTGTCTTCTCTCTGCGAATTACATGCTTTGAACAGTACTTATCAAACTCTTTGTTGTAATATTCACCTCCATTGTCTAATTTGAGATACTTTCACCCTTTTTCTGTCTCATTCTCAACCAAAGATTTCCATTTCTTGAAAGTATCAAATATATCAGATTTATTTCAAAAACATTAAATCCAGGTTTTTCTAGTTGCATCATCAATAAAAGTAACCTAATAACGAGAGTTGTTGAGAGATGATACCTGAATAGGTCCCCATACATCTGTATGCACAAGCTCTAATTTTTAGCTCTTCTTTTCTTTCCCAACTCCAAGGAATCTAACTCTCTTCTGTTTTCCATAAACACAATTCTCACAGAATTCCGAATCAACATGCTTTAAACCTGGCAACAAATTTCTTGAGTGAAGAACCTGCATCCCCTTCTCACTCATGTACCGACCCTATGATGCCACAATGTTGTATCTTCTCTTGTAGAGGTTAAAGCATTAAAAGAATTAGAAATACCATTGCACAAATACAATGTACCAACCTTTTCTCCTTTTGCTATTACCAAGGCTCCTTTAGTGACCTTCCACATTTTATCTATAAAATTAGTTACACAACCTTCACCTCCCAACTACCTTGTTGAAATTATATTTTTTTCAGATCTAGAACATGCCTTACCTACTTCAATAGCCATTGGTTTCCATTCTACTATTTTATGAAAACTTTACCCATTCCAATGATTTTACAACGTTTATCATCACCCAAATGAACCTATCCAAAATCTCCTTGAATATAATCATGAAAATGTTTCCTACCAGGTGTGGCATGGAATGATTCCCCTGAATCTACCACCCAGACATCAATAGTATTTTCTAATGAAAGAATCAAAGCATCTTGCAACACATCACATCCCCAATCTAGACTTAGATCTACCTTTCCTTGACTTGCTACGATATCCTGGGCTCTTTCCTCTTTCCATTTTTCTTCCCCTAGTATCTGCAGTCAAAGCATTACCTGATGTCTCACCATAGATTTTCCATCGCATTTCCTCACTAAGGATTGCACTGACAACATCATCAAACTTTAAAGTACTAGATCCATAGACAGAGTTACTAATGGACATAACTAAACCATTCCAAATTTTTGGCAATGGGCACAAAAATAACATAGCCCTAACTTCATCATCAAAATTTACCCCTACATAACTTAATTTACTGGTAACTTTATTAAATTCGTTTAAATGATCAGCAACAGATCCACCTTCTAACATCTTCATATTAAATAAATGTTTCATAAGAAATACCTTATTTGAGGCTGAGGGTTTTTCATATAATTTGGCCAATGCCAACATTAAACCATTTGTTATCATTTTCTTTGAAATATTAAAGGTTATCAACACTGCTAGGCACAGTCGTATTGTTCCAAGTGCCTTTCTGTCGATAATATCTCATTATGTGTCTATCATACTCGTTGGCTTCTTTGTCTTTCCACTCAATGGTAGGTACAGATCTTTTTGATACAGATAATCTTCCATCTGCATCTTCCACAGCTGGTAGTTTTGGTCATTAAATTTTTCGAACCTAAACCTACCATCTTCTGCCATTTCTCCTACTTGAACCAGGAACCCTTCTCTCATGCGAGTTTATCAGCCAAATATACCTTCGGCTCTGATACCAATTGTTAGAAAATTATATATTACAGAGTAATGGAACACATAAAATGTTGCAAAAACACAAACATAGAAAATGCATAAAATGAGAGAGACACAAATATACGTGGTTCACCCAATTTGGGCTACGTCCAGGGAGAAACAACTAGTCCTTCCTTTTATATTATCCAGTAGAATGAAGAGATACAACCTACAGTAGATTCGTTGTAATTTCCTCTTGGCTCTCACACAATATCCTCTCCCTTTCTCGCTCAGAATACACATATCCATAGCCACAACGCAATTCCCTCATACATAGCAAGGGGTTGCCTTCTAGGGGAAAAAAAACCCTAAATTAAACATAACTTCTACCATCAGATCATCCGCCTAATGAACAGCTTAGATTGACTATGAAATTATAATATTTTACAAGGCAATTTTACATCTATTTTTAACTTCAAGAGCACTGCCCCCGAACCCCCACCGGGGGGGGCTCATAAAAGTCACCACTCCCTGGACCCCCTTGGAAGCGTTGTCATCCCATTACGAATTCGGGTCCAACGTGGCGATACCTCTGAATAAATAATATAATCAGGCTCCACACCCAACAATCTCTCATCAACTCTGTTAAGGTCACTATAGTAGCAGGTCACTCATACGCTCAGTGGCCAGATTTAACTTATAAAAATCATGGGCTTGGTTGGAAAAATGGTAACTTTAACCATTGGGCATGGATTCATGGATTGATCTTATTAAACTTCCAAGAACTAAGGGCAATACAGACAGTGATTAAAACCATATACAATGTTTATTTAGACTTCAAGATATTCAATTGGTAAGAAGAATGAAGAAACAACCCATTACACAAAGAAAAAAATTGAAATTTGTGTAACTTTAAAGGATAAGATTGAACATTTGAAATAGAAAATAATGGAGCATCAAATATGAATTCCATTGTTTTAAAAACTACATTTCAAACACGAAGATATAATAATCATGATATTTACTAAGAAAGAACACATCACAAAGAACATTGGCTGATAAACAGAGCAAAGGAATCTCAAATATGCGAGTGTAAAACATTTGCCTTGGAAATTTTATAAATATCAAAATAACATATACACAATATATTCTTTTTTTGCAAAAAAAACCAACCCTTTTCTCTACTTTTCCATACAATTTATACAAAAATTACATTAGTTTTGAGATCCACAATTTCTGGAAAGTTTAATTACAAAAATTGTCAAAGTATCAAAAAGAAATAAAGATCCAAAAGAAATGGATCTGAAAACCTCCTCATTTATCTTTAGTTTTTTGTTTTAAATTATCAAGGAGATGGTAATATCTAATCCCCAAGTCGAATTGATGAGGTGTTTCATCAACAAATGTTTATGAGCTTTTTATGGTGAATTCTTGGAAAATAGGGTCCAAATATGCCTTCATATCTCCCAAATCATGACATCTATGTAAAACATTAAAGAGTTTTTTGTAAATGAGTTTTTTCTTGACAAAAACATCTTTTATTTTTCAAAAATTCATTCCCATATGTTTGTAAACCGTGCCCGCAATTACTATCTTTTATAGGAAAAAATAATTTTAGAAAGCAGAGTTTTGTCAAGTGAAAACAAAACATGCTTTGGCACATTTTCCCTTTGACTGTTGAATTTGTTTCATACCGGATCTTTGCTACGACATTTTTCTAAATTGATGCTTATCATTTCATTGCTCAGGAAAGCATCCTTTACTTGAAAAAAACCTTTGCACCCCTTTCCAATGAAAACCAGTATATAAATTCCTAGGAATGATCTCACTATTTATAGTTTTGATCATGTTGGTTTTGAAGTTCTTTTTTAATTTTCTAAATATTTGCCTTATCGCTGCCTCAAAATTGAACATTTTTCATTCGCTGACAAATTAACTTGGTATACATTATCAAGATAAAACATGATGAGCACTACCAAATAATTTGTCAACGCTTACCCAAAATAAAATAGAAACTAGCGCTGACAAATTATCTATCACTGCCCTGTCAAAAATATTCTAAATGAATGTTGACGGATTAACTGGAAATGCTATTTATGAAAACCTTGCTTAAGCTTCTTTGTTACCTCCACCAAAAGTTCTACATTGCTAACTCAGCTAGTTTTTTCTTCTTAGTTTTGTTGGCCTTGGGGCCATGTTCTCCTCCTTTACCTTGTTTTTGGACCTTCCTTTTCTTATAACTTGGATCTTAGGGCCCCGATTGAGCTGACCTCAAAATTTTAAATGTGATAACAGGTGGGAAAATGATCTCTATACCACCATAGATTCAACTTTTCTTGAAATAATCTGAAGATATTGTTGCAAATGACTTGCCAACAGGTTTACCTCCCATAAGAAGTATATCACATCAGATTGAATTGATATTAAATTCAAGTCTACCTAACAAAACTCCTTATTAAATGACCTCAGTAGAAAGTCAAGTGAATAGGAAACTACAAGAGTTGCTTAAGAAAGGAATAATCAAAGAGAGTTTAAGTCCTTGTGATGTACCAACAATGTTGTTATCGAAGAAGGGAGGTGAATGGTGAATGTGTACATAGTCATGGGTTATCAATAAGATCATTATCAAGCATAAATTTCCCTTACCAAGGATGGATGACTTCGTGAATTGTTTGAGTGGATACAAGTACTTTCCAATGATCAATTTTAAGAGTAGGGATCATCATATTTAGACAAGGGAAGGTAACGAAAGTAAGATAGTATTTGAGACAAAATATGGATTGTTTGAATGGCTAATCATTTTGTTTGGTTTAACCAATACTTTTAGCACATTCACGAGACTTATGAATGAAGTCTTGAAACCATTTTTAGGAAATCTTGTTTTTGTATACCTAGATGACATTCTGAACTTTAGCAAGACCAAGGAAGAACACGTAGAGCATGTGATAAAAGTTAAAACAGTTGAGGGAAGAGAAATTGGTGATAAATTTGAAAAAATGTACATTTTTTAAGGAGGAGTTAGTGTACTTTGGATCTGTAATTTCCAAGGATGGATTGAAGATGGATCTTGAAAAGGTAAAGGCCATTTTATATTGGCCTTAATTGTATCTTTGATGTGAGAAACTTTCATGGCTTAGCAAGCTTCTATAGGAAATTTATCCCAAATTTCAAAAAGATTGTGTACCACTTATGAAATATATGAAAAAAATCATTTTCAAATGCACAACAACCATGACTCTTATTTTAAAACTTGAAGAATAAGGTAACTAAATGGCCAACTTTGGAACTTCTATATTTTAATAAGGTGTTTCAAGTGGATTTAAATGCAAGTGGTTCAAGTATTAGAACAATTTTGAATCAAGAAGGAAAATCGATTATATTATTTAGCAATAAGTTGAGTGATGCTAAGAAGAAGTATTATCTTTGTGATCAAGAGTCATTTGTTGTTGTCTGAGCTTTGAAGAAATGTTGAAACTACTTGATAAGGAAGTATTTTTTCTTATTTCTTGATCATAATATGTTGCAATACATCAATAGTTAAGGTAATCTAGATGGTTCATATTACAAATGAATAGAATTTTTGCAAAGTTACATGTTTTTTTAAGCATAGTTATGGAAAATCAAATAAGGTTGCAGATGGATTAAGTTGGAGGGTAATGTTCTTGAAGGCTTTTTCATTCTAAGTTGTGAGCATGGAATGTGTGAAGGAGTTGTATGAAGAGGACGCATATTCTACGAAAGGTTGGAAAGCATGCAAGGCACCTTGGAGTATTAATAGAAATCCATCTTTAGGTTTCTACATCCAAGAAGGATTTTTTTTAAGCATCAAAATGTGTTCATTCCATGGAGCTCATTGTGAGTGAATCTTATTAATGAGCTACATAATGGAGGTTTGGGTGCACATTTTGGTGTTCAAAAAACCACAACGTTAGTGAAGGAAATATATTTTTGGCCCAACATCAACAATTATTGTAACCTTCCTCCCACATTTACCCAAATTCACAAGCTTTCTAGGGTAAACATGAGATGAGTGTCTCTACGACATGACCCGAACTCCAAGTTCTTGTTATAGAAGTGGGGCTGACACATCGACAACTTATAGATATCTCTCAGGAACACAAGATCACCCAAAAGTCAATCCACCACCTCTAATGACCATATCCTGAGCTGGAACTAGTTTTTCACAAGCTTAACCCCCAACCACATGCATAGCACAACATGCATGCAGTTATGGGCCTCCAACTGCACTCATAAGCTAGTTCCATGTGGTTATGACATAAGTTTTTCAGTTCATTTCTATTGGTTCCAAGATTTGAGCCACCTTTTTAGGCTAGCCTCCATACCACTACCCAGAACTGCTTGTAACTTTCCAGAATGAAAACAAACATACTAGCAATGCTAATCAATCAAAACAAAAGCAATAACTTGACCCAAAAATGCCTAATCCATAACATACATTTCATCAAACATATGGCCAACATTTAGGATACATGTCATGAATTCATATTTGATCATAAACTAATAGTCTTCATCTGAGAATCACCAAGAAGGCTCTAAACCCTCTCTAGCTAGCTACAATAACATTTTTTAGTCCATGCATTCATTAACCATTCAATAACTTATCACAATGTGTCAAAAGCTATAGGTAGAATACATCATATAACCAACATACCACCAATATAGAAGCCATGGCAAATCATCCATTACATGACCATCATAATCAATACAAATGCTCATAGATCACAATAGGAAAATACTTCATATTAACATATGAAAATGCCAACCAAGACAGGGACTTACACGTACCATCCAACCATATATTAGGTTGAACCAAATATCTCTTTCAACCAATCACCCCCATGCCATATTCCAAGAATGAATGTGGGATCTTATGGATTTAACCAAAATAAAATGAACTAGAGCTTCTAGAGTCTAAACCACCTCAACTCTCAACCACAATGATTCCACCTCTACGTTCTAGAAATCACTAACATCAACCAGATCGGTCTCTACCCAAGTTGTCCATGGCTCCAAGAATAAAAAACTCAACCCACATCCTTCCAGGGCTCCAGAGCATTTCTTCCAACCGTGGCTCCAGGAACTAGTAACTCAACCCACCAAGGGCTCCAAATCCTTTGTCCCAACCCACTGTTCCATGAACTAGTAACTCAAACCAAGTTATTCCAGGGCTTCCAGAGTGTGTTCCAACCCATATTCATTAGGAACCTGAGCCCCAATCAAAAAATAAGTGGAAAACCCACAACACCGTGTCTATCCAGGAAATGGAAAGGAAAGGATCAAACCACTGTCAATCCAGGAAAATATCCACGCCAACCACAGAAAATAAACAAGGAATCACATACACATACCATGCATCCAAAAATTAGCAAGTAAATCACACATGCAACCTATTACCTACAAAAAAATCGAGTTGTAGATGTTGATCCAAATGTCTCCTTGTGCTTCGTTGTTTTCCCTTCCCTTCCTTCTCCAAAACCAAGTGAATGCTAGAATGATCCAAGAATGATCGAAGTGTGCAAGAGCATGAGAGAATGAGAGAATGAACTAGAGATCCACTGCAAAATTGTCAAAAGGATAGCAATTGTTTCTCTGAAATATTTTTATCATTGATGCCTCTATTTTCTTCATTTTCCTTCATTATTCCTCTAATTCCCCTTGCATGCAAATTTGTGCCTCTTCGCCTTTCTTTTCTCCTATTTTCCTTTATTTTCATAATTAAATGTCAATTATTGTATCTTTTCCTTTTCCAATTTCCATAGCCATTAATTAATCACAAGTGATGCCCACTATGATGTTTTTCCCAACATTCAGCTTGGAATATGTGTCCCACGACCTTGGTCTTATTTTATTTACATGGAAAATCAACCGAGGGTTGTTAAAATTATGTTAAGAAATTTATTGTTTTGCAAGCTTTTTGAGTTAGAAAAAGGAAGGAATTAAAACACAAGGTTATATATGCCACTACCAATACTCAAGAGGTCATGGGAAGATGTAAATATTGAATTATTTTTTAGACCACCTAGAAGACAGAGAGGTCATGATTTTATGATGGTTGTGGCAGACAGGTTTTCGAAGATGGCACATTTCATACCATGGAAGAAAACCAATGATGTTATTGAAGTGTTTATTTTATTCTTTCAAGAAATTTTGAGACTACATGGACTACCAAGGAGTATTACTTTCGATAGAGATGCAAGATTCATTGGACATTTTGGGAGGGTACTTTGGAAGAAAATGGGTTCTAAGTTATTGTGTAGTTCCACACACCATCCACAAATGGATGGATAGGTCAAGTTGGTTAATCATAGCCTTGGGAATTTGTTGAGGAATTTGAGAAGAGAAAAAATAGGATAAGGTAATTTGGTTTTAGCCTAGGTTGAATTCACTTACAGAAATTAAATTAATAGGTCTATTGGAAAGAGCTCATTTCAAATTATTTATGGCAAGTAATTAAACAGAGTAGTGGATTCAGCTAAGTTGCAAAATCTAGAGGATAGAAAGAGTGGTGATGCAAGTGAGTTTGCACAGGACATGTAGGAAATGCATGAGCAATTCAAACTAAAGCTACAACAAAGAAATGCCAAATATAATTAAGGGGTAGATCTACGAAGAAGACAAAGGGATTTTAAAGAAGGATACCTAGTGAAAGTGTATTTAAAAAAATAAAGGTTTTCCCAGAGGTAATATAATAAACACTTGTACAAGAAAATTGGACCATGTCCAGTATTGAAGAATATTTTAATAATTCCTATATGTTGGAGTTACCAAAAAATTTGACATTTTCTCAATATTCAATGTTGCGGACTTGTGCGCGAGGGAAGAGGGGATGTGATGAAGAAGGTTCCCTAAATGAGTGGAAGAAAAACAAAATCTCCAAGCCAAATAAATAGTTAGAGTGAGTCTTAGCAAAGAGGATTAGCAAAAAGACTCGTAATAAGGGGTATTATTAATATTTGGTTAAATGGATAAATAGAGGTTCTGAGGATGCATCATGTGTTTTTAAAGAAGAACTAGCACACCTATGACGGAAATCCTCGTCTATAACCTCTATACTTTTATCCCCATGAGCTAGAAGCTCATATTTTTCTTACCAAGGATGTCTGAGCAGGAGAAAATTTAACTTAGAGTAATCTACATTGATTGTTGTTCAATTAGTAGTTTAGAGGATGAAATACGAGTGATATAACTCCACCTTTCTACTACAGTGTTGCAACTCCACTACAACACTGTGGATCATACTTTTCTATGATTCAAAGTGCCTTACAAGGACTTCAAGGAAAATTAGTGGGTCATCTATGTGAGGAAACAATAATTGGTTTGGGAAATGGATGACAAAGTTGAACCACTGTAACTATCCAACTTCCAATTTGTCATTTACGAGAAAGGAACAAATGGGGGACAAAATAATGAACAACTTTGAAGAATAAATAGTTGATTCTTGTGGTGAAACAAATAACGCATATGTGGATTCATAGCGCAAGGTAGGAATGTACATAGATTTTAGGAATAAATTGGTGTTTATATTAATAAGAAATAAAAATGGTTGTCATTTCTTATCCTTTTTCCTGTAACACTCAATTCCTCACTGCATTTGTCATTTTTTAATCTATGTTAACACTAGCATACAAGCACCTATGTGCTCTATAAGTAGAGATCAGGTTCTTGTAATTGGTTATGTACATGATTTTTAATGGTCACCTATGTTAGAAAATTAACATGGTAACTTTCATAATGTCAGATGCTAAAAAATGTAGACTAATCAACACTATTTGACCCAAAGTGAGTTATTTTCCCTCCTTCTATAAGTAGTAAGGGGACTATTCTCATATTTTACCTTGTGCTTCTTTCACTATATTTTTTAATTTGTTTTTATTTTATATAAAATGGTTTTTTTACTATTATTATAAAATCCATATACACATTGGGCATTTCAAAAAACAAGGTGTATTAGGTGCTAACCACCATAAGCTAAAACAAACTAGGATAATATGTAATGTACTTGGGGAGGGTAACATGGGGTGCCTAGGGAGATACCCAAGGGGATAATAAATATAGTGTGGGCATAAATGGAATAGGACCACTTTATAGTTAAAAGGAAATAATATAATAATAAAGGGTATTTCGCATAAGACCCCTACGAATGTTCATGAGAAAGTATAAATACATATGAGTATCAATGCAGTGGATGTGTATTAAATTGTATTGTCTTGTTGCAAGCATGACTAATGGAGTGATTCCTTCCATAAGGAGAATTTGATGGTGTTACCCTGCCTCAAAGGTTCTTCTCTTTACATTCTTCTATTGCTCATCGTAAATATCTTGGATATATTTTGGTGTTGAAGAGTTTATCTTGGAATTTTTCATAGTAGATTCTATCTTACATCTTTGAAGTTTTACTGCAAACATCAAGGAAAGGGTGTGAGCATCAACAAAATTTCTATGGATCAACATGGAAAGAGAAAAGAAATTGATATGTAGGCATATGGAAGAATAAAATTAATACACGGAAACATCATAGGAGTGTAGCGAAGATAGGGACCTAAAGAATAAACTAGAATCAAGAACAAGGAAAGACTACACTTAACCCCATCCCCACATTTCATTAGAATGGATAAACACTCGTGCATGGCTCTAGCTGAATACATTTTTCAATGGGTCACATTATATGGATTCTTCCCATGTTTCGAGGATGAAACATGCCATGGAGGATGTAATGTAATGTATCTAGGGAGGATAATATGGGGTACCTAGGGAGGTATGCAAAGGGATATTGAATGTAATAAGAACATAAAAATGGAATAGGACCACATTGTAATTAAAAAGAAAATAAGATAAAAATAGAAGGGATATTTGGCATAAGACTCCTAAGAATACTCATGAGAAAGCATAAATACACATGAGTATCATCATATTAGGTATGTGTTTAATTGTATTGCAAATATTTTGAAAGTTGTTTTACATTTTTTTTTAAATCTTGATATAGAGATCACTCCTTTGGTCATAACTCATGATATTCTTCTTTAAAAAATTAGACGTATATTATGGAAAAAAAATGAAATAATCATTCTATATAGCTTTTCCTTGAAGATTGGCATTAATCCTATGCAAAAGTAGTTGAAAGTTCCATTGGACCCCTCTTCAATTAGATTTCATGTGATATCGAAGCATCTCTTCCAAGGATATAACTAGCCCTAGTTGAATATCCAAGGATGCATAGTAGTTAGAGAATAGGAAGATAGTGCTAAATTTTGTCTAATGAATGTCATGTCACTCACTAGCCTTAGACCTTGGGTTCCATGTTCCCATGCATCTTCTTGGTGATTTATAACGTGGAAATACCTTGTGGGGATGCTAAGGATGGATGGTACCCCTAATGCTCTAATTTGGCTTACGAATTCAAATGTTGATGACCATGCAACTTCTACACCAATGGAAACTACAAAAAAAACACACTTATATTACTAGCGTCAATAAGGATAAATACCATTGTTATATTCATTTTATTCTCAACATAATTTGGATCATGACACGCTGTTAGTTTTTCCATGGGAAAACATAAGGACAAAGCTCTCCTCCATAGTGAGGTTTGCCCTAGCCGACTCCATAAATTTGTTGGAGAAAAGTTGTTGATGTGGGATAATGTATGTTGATAAAAGATGGAATAAAGTCATTTTCAATTATTGGGAATGGAGATTTTATTTCTCTTTGATCTAATCTTTGAACTCAAATACAACAAATAATTCCCAAAAAATAAGGTTCGTAAAACAGATAGAAGCCATCCCTTAGTTGGATCTCCCATCTCTATAACCAAGAAATAAACACAAAGACCTTATTTTGTCTAAACATGCTCTAATTGGAAATTTTATAGGCCTCTAACCTAATCCAAAAGCTATCAAAAATTTGGTGGCTCAGAAATGGTTGATCAATATTAAAGGATAGGTATTATCGTTTGATTTTGGATAAGGCTATTTTGATTTTGTTTTTCTCAATAAATAAGAGCAGGATATGACCTTTCACTCTTGTCCATATTTTATGGGACCTAGGGGAATGTATCTATCTCTATGGTCCTTAGATTTCTTCTAAAGAATAAATTACAATGGAACTAATGTGGGTTAGATTGCCTCATTTCCCTCTAATTATCTAGGACAATTTCATGCTTAGAGATATTGGAAATAATCTTAGTAAATTCATGAACTGAACATAACCAAAAGGAAAAGTGTTTTCATATGTGATAATATGCATGGAGGTGGATTTGGAAAAGGACTCCTGGAGACATTTTCAATTAGTATAGATGGGTGAAACTATCATCAAATGATAGATTTCTTATGAACAAATAACATTCAAGTAAAATATATGTCATGCCTATGGTCATTTTACCAAAATTTATCCAAAAAAGCAAGAGTAGTAGCCTCCCTCAAAGTAATAGTTAAGAAAAGGATCTGAGATGAATATGGTCTCAAGTTGGTGTTGAAGAATGTAACTAGTTTCAGTCTTCATAATTTGAACCATTATGTATTTTAAGTAAAAAAACAAAAAACAAAAAAACAAAACAAAACAAAAACAAATATTATTATCATTATTATTATTATTATTATTATTCTAAAAATGCATGTTCTTCATGCTACTGGGTTTTGAGTCAAAGATTCAAAGTTCTATTTTGTACCTATTGTAAAAGAAAAAGGAAAAAGAAATTTTTAATATGTAATTTTGGATCTGAAATCCCTTTATATGTCAAGTTGGCCTAAATTACAAGTCAAATTTGCCCAAATGGACATGTTTATTCACACCCCCTCTAAACTATATAAATAGAGGGAAGATGGAGCTCATTTCAACACACACACTTGATGATTTATGGTCTGAAATATCACACAGAAGGAAGAGAAGAAGCAAAGGGTCAAAGTTTGAAAGAGAGGATATCTTCTTGAGCTAGGTGTTGAGCCTCAAAACTGCCCTTTCCTTAGCAACTTTTCTCCTCCCTTTTCTTTGCTTTTCCATGAAGAAAATGCATCCCTATCATCAATAACTAGTATACATTGCCTTTAGGAGAAAATTTTAGTGATTTAAATGCTATGCTTTTATGTTTTGTTGTTTGAATAAGTTTTTGTCTTTTAGCTACGAAATGCGGCCTATTCTGCAGCTAATCGGCTATTCCGCAGCTACTTCCATGCTTTTACAGGTTCCAGGTGTCAAAAGGAGAAAATAAATACATAGGCAGCTTGGAAAACATCATGACATGGATCGTGTCCTATTCACCTAGCCCAGGTTAACAAGGAAGATGGTACAAGACTCCGGTCAAAGGAGAAGTCAAACATAGAGACCTAAGGCAAACAGGACTCTATTTTGTACACGCTTCATAGTGATGGGATCCAAAACAACTTCCTGAACCCACGGATTTGAATAGCCATCTGTGCAACAGAATCCAACAGCCATCACCTTAGATTTATGTCTCCAACAACTGAGCAAGAGAATTATGCGTGCCTGTCTACTACTTGTTTTGGTTGTAGCTTATTTTTCTTCATAAATAGTTGTATAATTTCCT
This sequence comes from Pinus taeda, assembly GCA_000404065.3. Taxonomy (NCBI): domain Eukaryota; kingdom Viridiplantae; phylum Streptophyta; class Pinopsida; order Pinales; family Pinaceae; genus Pinus; species Pinus taeda. The sequence goes on from APFE031132402.1 coordinate 15,041, forward strand.
TATAAATAAATGTGTGAAGAACACAAAACAAGTTTGAATTTGCTCATGTATTAAGCTCAGTCTATTATTCTGTAATTTTGAAAAACTCATTTCCTGTGTTTTTAATATGAAGACCGTGTGTTTCATGGATATCTAAAAGCGTTTCTCGGAGTTTTGATTGAGTACGCATAACCTGAGCAGTTGCAGAGGGCCCCTATGCTGACTAAGGTTTCATTTCATTTTGTTTTGTCTTTTTTATTTCAAACTGTAAATTTACCATTCCTTTTCACAATGTTCATAATTATTGTCATACTAACCTTGTTTATAATGCATCATTTCTTCACTAATGCAGAATAGTTTCTTTCAGTACAAAATAGTTTCTTTTTGCTTAATTTCTTTCTAGTTTGTTATCATTATTTAGAAGTTGAATTTAGTAGTTTAGAGTAGTTTGTTTCATTTGATGTTTCATTAGTATTTAGGTTTTCAATTAAATTGATCAGTGCCATTACTATTCTTGCCATTTTATTACTAGTTTAGTGTCTCATGGTGTAGATGAATGTTTCTAAAAAGCCCTTCTAGTTGATAACTCATCTCAAACTAAGTGGTTGAATACTTCATTCATGCAATGAGTATTTTTTGTGTTTCTGCATTTATCTTCTCGTAGGATAATGAAGTACATAATTCCTCAAAATGTCATCCCAAGGAGGTTTTTCTTCCAAAATTGAGAGGCAGAGTAACTAAGTATTTCATTTAGTTTTTTTTCAATTTCACTTTCAGTTTTTCATCTAGTTTTGTTTTTGCAATAGACTAAACATTAGTTGTAATCTCACTTCCAGTTTTAGTATTTCATTTTGGTTTTGTTTCCATAATAGATAGTTGCAAATTCACTTTCAGTTTTAGTATTTCATTTAATCTTGTTTCTGTAATTGAATAGACAACAATTTTACTTTTTAGTTTGTAGCTCGTGATTTGGAAATAATGATATGATTAAAGATAGAAACTCTGTTTTTATTTCTTGATTAAACTTTGCTTCCAAATCTTACTTAAGCTCTTTTAGTCCTCATCTTTTTAGATTCTTAGCAGTCATAGAAGTTAGATTTAGGATTTTTAAAGTCACATTGTAAATCATTAGGGACTAAAGGACCAGAAACCCTCAAAACAACATAAAATACAAAAATAGTGAAGTAAGAAGGATCATCTAGCACATATAGTGCACTACACTTCATCAGTTTACGATACCCGGATTGATAATTTATGTAGACCAATTTAGGACACTAAATTGAACAAACACTAGGGTTTGTGGAAGATCTGATTTGGTACATCTCTTGTTGTTGGTCTCATATGCTGGAGTGAAAGGAGGCTTGACTTAGCATCTAGAGATGGGATTTTTTGTGGTTATGGGTCATGGATATCTCATTTGATTTGATTCTATAAGAAGAGAATTTTTTGGGTTTTCCCCTTGGAGGGGTTTTTCCTTGGCTTGGAGCCTATATCTTGTGTTCTATTGTCTTCTATGATGTTCATATTTTATGGTAATTTATTAATGAAGAAAAGAAAAACATCATAATAAAAATGTTAATGGACTCGTAACTATTTATTATCATGAAATGGAAATCTAATGATCAGATGAAAAACCTCTCGATTTCCAACATGGTATCAGAGCTAAAGGTTTGAAGAAGGAGGTTGAATATCATTTTCTGTTGGTACTTGAAGGAAATAATTATGAAGATCAGTAACACGAATCTTGTAGTAACCCTAGAATTATTTGTGAAGATGGGTTAGTAAGTCGATTATGGGCTCAATCTGTAGTTTTTTTATTTTTAGTGGCAAGGTTGATATCTTATATCATAGCTAGCTCTATGATTCGTATTGGTAAGAGGATTACATACATTGTGGCATTATACACTTTGTGGCTTGGTATAACATTGTTTCTATGTGCATCAAATGACTTCACAGTGGATCATGACCTATTTGATATCAACTCTCACTCTATTGAAGGTTCACTAATTTATGGCAAGAAATTTGCATTACAATGAAACTCGAATACATTGACTTTTATGTGGAACAAACTTCAGTGAATAATGGCTCGTTAGCTCTTGGTTTGCATTATCTCTATGTTAACTCGCTCTTATAATTGGAGGCATCATAGCATCAAATATTTTGTGATTTTTGTATATAGTGAATCAAATGCCTACAATACGCTATACTCTCTAAATATTATGGCGTGTATCAACCATTGTTATAACTCGTATCAACCTTTATATAATGACATAAGATCATACTTCATATGGATCTCACATTTTTCAATTTTGAGATGACTAGTTGCATTGTGATAAACAAGGGACATGAATCATATTTTATGGTACAAAATTCCTCAAAGGCTCACATATATAATAGTTGAAATTTACAATTGTGGCTTGAATCTAATTTTTGGGGTCCAAAGAGCTACATCTTTGTGGTATTGATTGCATATGTGGCTCATAAAAACATGATTAGTTACAATAACAAATATATAGTGGTTCAAGATCATAACAATGAATTATAACTCGTGGATCCATTTTATAAACAATGACTTAGATATTACAATGAAGAAGAACTATTACTTGAGTAGAAGCTAACTTATTATTGAAAAACATTTTTGGCATCACTGTCTATAGGAGCTTTGACTCATGGCATTGACGCATTGAATCATATACAATAATGATGACAAGGTATTATGAAAGATCTCGATATACCCTGTGGATGAAAGCTCATTTACATTCTTAGTAATTTGGATGAAGCCTTGGACATCTCTTGAGAAAGACCTGGGCATTCTATTAGCTCTATATAAAAGCCATGTTATCCCTCTCAATGGCTCTTTGATTTGTGTACATCTATGATACCAAAATTTTTAATGGATTGTGGATCACATGTTTATAGAAACAATAAGACAAATTTGTATATGACAGTGATATAAAAACATGCAATCGGATGTGGTATAGTTGTAACATTTATGTGACATGAGGGTGGAACCAGAATCATGGTCTTGTGAACCATGAAGCATCATTGTTAAAAGATGATTAGCCCTTGAAAATTAAAGACAAACCAAAATCCTTGTGAATGAGTGAAGGATAAAGTGATTTGGAAACTCTATGTAGTTCAAATGAAGCAATTTCCAGTGATCATGGAAGACAAAGATATGTGGTATTTGTCTATGAGGTATGTATAATTGTTATATGTATGTCCTACTTGTGATGGATAAAGGGTATGCATTATTACTAAAGAGAGTAATGAAATGATGCATATTCGATCCTGAGATAAAGTCCATTAAGATGTTGCAACATATTTTTCATGGCAAGAAGCTAGGGTTTGTATACTTTATATTTTTTAAGTTTTTTTGGTATCTAGGGTTCGTAAACCCTAGATGGGAGTTGGATTAGAAAAACCTTGAAAAGTGAAAACCCTAACCCTAACTGATTGTTCCCTCTAAGTAAACCCTAGCTCTTGACATGTAGGGTTTGTAAAACTAATTTTTAAAAGATAATATAGAGTATGTGGTAAAACCCTAATAAGGGTTAGTTCAAGTAATTGAGGGTTTGTATCTAAAACCCTAAAATTATGCCCTCTGAAAAATCCATGGAAATATTAGACTGATAAAATTGACATCATGCTCTTGTCTTTGTATATTTTTCTTGGTTGTACTTGTTAGTGAGAATTGTAGGTACATAACAAAGGAAGCAAGATAAGAATAATGGAAGGATAAAGCAAAGCAACACTTGTGCCTGTTGAGGACTCCTTGAAAATGATGAGCATAATCGAAAGAGGGAACTGTAAGGACCTAGATAAACATCATATTGAAGTTTCCAGTTGATGAGTTTGATGAAGCAAAATCTTGTTGAAATATGAAGATAAAGTGTGCAAAGAAATGTTTGACACCTTCTACAAGAAGTTTTTATAATTTGACAACTTTGATGTTGATGATCTACTTGGGATATTACTTGGATCCTAGATATGACATATTGCAAAATCATGTGAAGAGGATGGAAGGAAATTTCATTTGATTATATTGATCAACATAAGATATTGTCTTTTGAATAAAATATAAATTTTACAATGACATATTGTGGTTTGTTCATTAGTTTGTTCCATGAGCACTTTGAATGAAAGAAAAGTGAAAAACATGGAAAGGAATTTTTGTACAATATGTGGATGGATGTTGATCGAGTAAGAATAATTTGGTAACTTGAAAAGAGGCCATCAGGTTTAGGTAATTGTGATATTGATGTCTTGGTATTATTTATCTAGTTAGTATATGGTTTTTCTACTAAGTTGGAAGAATGTTGCAAAAATGCATAATGGAAGTTAAGGCAAGTATATCTACAACTATCTGTTTTAACTCATTCATTGAGTACATGGATTGAGTGGATGGATTTGGTGATCATTGAAGTATTATGTGGTAAAGATGTCTACATCATCTTGGGATTGAAATGTAGTAGTACAAGAAGATAACCTGATGTGTATGTTTCGATAACAATGAATATCACTTTCATGATTAAAGGGAGTTATTATTAACTATACTTCGATTAGCATAATATGATGCCTCTGCTAATGATGACTAGAGGAAATTGATATGAAATATTGATGGCTTGAACCCTATCACAAATTGGCTCCAGAAAGATCAAAACATATATCTATGATCAGATACAAAGGAAAATGAGCCATGTAGTTACTCGAAGATCTCCATGAAGAATTAGTAGTTGATGTAATGATAAAGACAAGATAAAAATCTTGTGGTTATGACTTCCCAATTCAAAGGAAGAAAGTAATTCTCCTTAAATCATTTAAAATGAGCAAGGATCAATTCCCTAATCAAGAAGGAATGAGGATCTCCTTTTTGGTTGAGAAGGAGTGATAATGGACATTATATTCTATTCTTCATGTGTCATGCACTAGGTCAGGACTAACAGTCACATGTCTAGTGAAGGCCATGAAGGGAGAATGAGGTCCAAAGGATTGGATAAGAATCTAAGATTTCTATAAGAAGAGCTTCAGCGTAAATCACATGAAAAAGACTTTTGTCGACGCGTTTCGACCCAACTAGTGTGGTTCATCGTCAGGACAAGTTGAAGAATCATATCTAGCATAGCATGTTAAATAGACTGTGTAGAGACTCCAACGGCTACATAACGGCTAATTAACGACTAATTTGGACTCTAAGGTTAGGTCAAACTTATATTAATAAATTTAATATTATTTTTATTTTAATAATCATAAGATTAATAGTATATTATTCTGAATCTATAATTAGGTACAATTAGTATATGAGAGCATAACTAAAAAAATTTAAGGTTATTAAAATTGTAAAAATAAAATAAAAATGATTTATTTAATAATATCCATTTTTAGTCAAATTAATAAAGGTAATCGGTTATTAGGATAGAAGTAAATATATAATTTTAATGGTAAGTTTCAAGCCTTAAGTTACCCATTTGTTAATTTATTTACTAAATATAAATAAGTTTGTTAAGGTAAACCTAGAGAGTAAATAATCTTGAAGGCAGTATTAAAAGCTAAGTTAATTTGTATTTAAATTTATTAATTAATAATAATATAAATATCAAGAAAATCTAAAGGATGTTTATTCTTATTTAATTATTTGTTAAGGATTTATATATATCTATATTATTATATTTCTATTTATATATATATATATATATATATATAATATATTTATTAGAATATTAATTGTAAAATATTTTAGGATAGGAGAGATTCTAGACTTCCATATTTATTTATGGATAATAAGGAGATGATTAGATTGCTTAAATAGCATCAATTAGTAATTATTATAATAATATTATTTTAAAGATACAACTTAATATAAATTAAATAAAAACAAATAAATTGGAACCGGAATAATAGTACTACTGTTAATAACCTCATAATTCATTGAAATAGTCAAATAGTGTAAAACTGATACAACAATCAAATCAATAACTTGGAATTATTATATATATATTATTACTTATATATATATTATATTATATTATATATTATATTAATATATATATATTATATTATATTTATATTAAGTATATATATATTATATATATATATATTATTATTTTATTAATTAATATCTATATAATATAATATTATATGTTTATAAATATATTGAAATTACACATATATCTAACAATAAGAAGAATGATAATCCTAATGACAATACTCGTAAACAACTAAAGGAGAATGAACAGTCGCCCGCTATCTATATCTATAGCTACATTAATATAATAAGGAGATTCTACTATATGAATAAAACAACCTGGAAGAGCGACAAAGAGATACAGGAGGCAAAGAACAAGATAAAATCTAAAGGAAACCCCAGATCCAGGTGGAAGAATCGAAAGGCATCAGGGGGAACGATGCAAGCACAACAGAAGAACAAAGGGGCGGGGGGGGGAAGAAACACTAAGAAGACAGGGCGGGGATCCAACACCTACTTACCTTCCAGCCATCATCTCTGTTGATATTGTTAGGCCTCTTTTCAATTTCTATAGCTTCCCTTAACTTACGATGATGGAACTGAGCCACCTTGGCAATAACCTTGGCCTCCTCAATACAGACATGATGCCTAGTTTTGTCCACATGCTCTGCTAAGGCCGAAGACTTTGTTCTCCCATGCCTCAGGTCAGCTGCATGCACGCAGATTCTTTGCTGAATGGAGCTCCCTGTTTCTCCTATATAGGGCGTCCCACATGAGCAAGGAATCAAATACACACCCTTCATGTCCATAGGGTTAACATGATCTTTCACCGACCAAAGGGAATTACGAATGGTTTTGAGGGGCCTGAAAGTTGAGGGAATATCAAACCTTCTGAGGATTCGAGCTATCTTGTATGTGGTCCCCTGGATATAGGGAAGATGGACACCTAGATGGTGTTCCTTAGGTTCTTTCTTCTTAAGTGCATTTCTAGAGGCTTTAAGGAAATCTTTCCGACCTAGGTGCCTACTATATCCATTTTCCACAAAGACATCAAGGAGGTGGGATCTCTCTCTATCCAGGCTCTCATTATCTGAAATCCTGAGGGCACGAGTGGCCAGGGTATTAAGAACCCCCATCTTCTGAGCAGGGAAATGGTGGGAATCAGCGTGAAGATATTGCTCCGTGTGTGTTTTCTTGCGGAACACGGAGTGGGAGAGAGAGTCATCCTCCTTCCTAGAAATAAGAATATCTAGAAAAGGGAGGCTGCCATTGACCTCTTTTTCCATGGTGAACTTAATAGTTGAGGACTGGTTATTGAGGTGATTGAAGAAATGATCCAGCTCCTCATGGCCATGGGACCAGATGACATTAGTGTCATCTACATACCTTTTCCAAAGCTTCAGAGGGAGATGTGCCGAGGCTAGAGCTTTGGCCTCGAAATCTTCCATAAAAAGATTGGCCACGATCGGGGAGAGGGGGGAACCCATTGAAACACCACAAGTCTGCTCAAAGAACTCACCTTAGAAATAGAAGAATGTGGAAGTGAGACATACCTCAACCAGATGAGTGGTATTTGGATCTGTAAGGCGATAGATCACTTCCAAGGCCTCTTTTATAGGGATGCAAGTGTACAAGGAGACCACATCAAAGCTAACAAGAATGTCTTCCGGTTCAAGCCTAATATCTTTGAGATCCATAATGAAGGATGCAGAGTCCTTCACGAAGGACTCAGTGCGACCAACCAGGGGTTTAAGCTTAAGAGCCAGAAACTTGGCTAGAAGGTAGGTCGGGCCACTGATGGTGTTGACAATCGGCCTCAGAGGTGCCCCTTCCTTGTAAATTTTAGGCACCCCATAGATTCTAGGAGCAATGGGATTGCTTTCAATGAGCTTGCGGGACAAGGAACTCACCAAGCTACTAGATTTGATGGTGAGAGCCACTGCCTTAGAGATTTTCTTAAGAGGGTTCTTGGCAAGCTTTTTATAATTGTCGTTGTTGTGAAGATGATCTAACATCTTCTTACGGTAATCCTCCTTGTTGAGGATGACCGTCACCCCTCCTTTGTCTGCCTTAAGGACTACAATCTCCTCATTCTAATTTAAGGACTTAAGGGCATAGAACTCCTCCTTACTGAGGTTCCTCCGAGGGGGTTTAGCCTTCCTGAGGACGACTGCACAATCCTGCCTGATAGTGTCCTTAATCTTATCAAGCAGATCTTTAATTCCATGCTCCACATCACAGATAATGTCATCAACAGGGATTTTTCTAGGGGCAAGGGCAAAGTTTAAGCCCTTGCTTAATAGACTAAAAACTTTGGGGGAGAAGGAAAAGCTAGACAGGTTAACGACTTTACTATTCCGGGAAGAGGGAAGAGAGACCTTTTTGTTGGGGTCTTCATGCTTTACACCTGGACTAGCAACGATATCATGACATAAATTACTCTTATTAGAACCCCCTATTATTCTATCACCACTGAAACAACTATTTTTACCAACCATACTCTTGATATTACCTAGATAAATATTGAAATTATTGCCTTTCATGTTGATGTTATTAGAAATCATATTATTGTTATCCCACTCATTGTTGATGTTACTATATAGCTCATTGTTAGTGCCCTTATTATTATAAATACTTATATTGGTCATATTATTATCCGCATCATTATCAATATGAAGTAGACCGAAACTCTTTGAGGATTGGACATGTATCTAAGACAAGGGTGGTTGAAGAGGATCGATATTATTTGAGGATTGGGAATCCAAGATGGGAATATTCCTAAAAGGACATATCTAGTGAACGTCCAGATGGGGTATGTGCCTTAAGAGGTGGTGTGGTATCTCACGTAAAAACTCCCAGCATTATGCTTTGATATCAATAGAGTTTGTCAGTTAAAGGCCTTACTATCTTGACAATGTTTGTTATGACATTGATGCTTGAAGATGGCTTATCAATCTTAATCTTTTTATGAGAATACTTCAGTTTGTGAATATCCTTGGACCAACTGTACAATTATGAATACCTACCTAGTTAACAGGGAGTGTTGGAGAATGTAACTAGTTTTGGTCTTCATAATTTGTACAATTATGTATTTTATGTAAAAATCAAAAGAAAAGAAAAAAAGAAAATATATTATTATTTCTCTAGAAAAGCATGTTCTTCATGCTTCTAGGTTTTTGGTCAAAGAATCAAAGTCCTATTAAATTTTTAATATGTAATTTTGGGTCAGAAGCCCCTCTAGATGCCAATTCAACCTACATTACAAGTCATGCTTTCCCCAATAGTCATGTTTAGGGAAGATGGAGCTCACTTCGACACACACACTTGATGATTTATGGTCTGAAATATCACAGAGAAGGAAGAGAAGAAGTGGAGGGTCAAAGTCTAAAAGAGAGGATATCTTATTAAGTTGGGGTTTGTGGAAGATATGCTATGGTACATCTCTTGTTGTTGGTCTCTTGTTGATGGATCTACTGGAAAGAAACCAAGCATGACTTGGAATCTAGAGGTGGAAGTTTTTGTGGTTATGATTCTTGGATATCTCATTTGATTTGATTCTATAAGAAGAGAATTTTCTAGGTTTTCCCCTTGGAGGGGTTTTGCATTGTCTTGGAGCCTATATTTTGTGTTCTATTGTCTTTTGTGATCTTCATGTTTTATGGTAATTGCTTGATGAAGAAGATAAAACCATAATAATAAAAATTCTAACAGACTCACAAGTAATTATCTGGAATGGAAATTTAATGATAAGACAAAAAACCTTTGGATTTCCAACAGCTGGTGCACAAATTCTTAGTGTAAGGGGCTATCATAGCCAAAGCCACTCAAAGAGGGTTTGAACACTTCAATACACAACTAGTTTTAAGTTCTAAGTGAACTATATGGTTCAATAAATCTATAAGACATGGAGAAAGAAGATGAAAAGCACGAGGAATGGAAGATACAACCCAACTATCAATCAATGCATCCTGATAATGGCACATATCCATCTCTTAAAGATCAATATATCAATTCTCTAGCTAAAGAATAGGAAGTAGGGGAAGTATAGGACTATTAAGAGGGTGTAGATGAATTATAGGAGGAAGAAAAGGAAGTAGAGGAAAAAGAGGAGGAAGAAGGGAAACACTAGGGTAGGGTAGGGTTCATAACTCTAGGGTAGGTTCCATATCTACAAGAATCTTGAAAAATATTTGGTTATAAAAGTATGCTTGGTAAGTCTTCCATATGGTTACATGATGCTTGAAAAAATAAATTTGACATTATTTCGAATAACTATAGATCAAGACTCTCACACAAGATTTCATGGCATAAATATAACAATATTGATCAACATCAAGTATAGTTTTTGGAAGAAAGAAAGGGAGTTAGCAATGACAACTCCAAGGAAGGTTTTGTAGCTTACAAATTAGTTTGATCCATGGGAACCTTGATTGAAATGGATGCATGGATAAGGATTCTTGTACAATGTGAAGTTGGATCATGCAAAGGGATTATGATCTCAAAGGGTACAAATAAGCAAGGGTCATCATGATGAGATAAATATGATATTTAATATTTTGGTTATCGGATTGACATATTGTTTTGCTACCACAAAGGATGTTGAAATACATAACAATAGTTGAGGAAATTTCAATTGTTGATACTCGATTCAAAGAACATATGGATTGAGTGATTTTTTTTTGGTAATTCTTAAAGGATTATGAACTCAATATGTTTATATCATCATCTTGGAATTGAAAGGTAGCAGTGTAAGAAGATAACCTGATGTTCATTTTCCTACATCAACAAAAATCACTTTCATGTTTAAGAGGGAGCTATGACTAGCTTGAAGTTTGATAAGGTTCAATATAATGCCTTCATTTATGATGACTAGATGAAATTGATATGCAAGATTGATGGCCTAAACTATGTTACAAGATTGAATGGAGGAAATGGCTCTACAACATCCAGGAAGAAAGAAGCTTAATATGATGAGATACAAAGGAAAGAGGATATGCGAGATTTATGGCCTAAATTATGTCACAATATTGAAGGGAGGAGATGGATCTACAAAATCAAGGAATAAATAAGCTTAATATGATGAGATACAAAGGAAAGAGGGAGTCCTTCAACTATCTCTATGAAGAAATGGTAGTTGATACACTTATAAAGACAAGCTAGAGAGCTTGTGGTTATGACTTCCCAATTGAAAGGAAGTGAAATAATATCCTCTATGCTTTAGAGGGAGTATGAAGTATCCTTAATATTTGTGAGGGAGAAAGGATATATTCCCTAAAACAAGTAGGGATCTCTTATCCGGTTGAGAGGGAGTGATAATAAACATCACAATTGTATTATATTCTTCATGTGTCATGCACTAGGCAAGGACTAACAACCATATGTCTAAGTGACTACCATGGAGAGAGAATGATGGATGGAGGATTAGACAACCATTTGTGATTTCCTTTAGGATATAAAATCCAAGATATGAAGTGGACCAACACTCTTTGAGGATTGGACAGGTATCCAAGACAAGAGTGGTTGTACAGGACTTATATTCTTTGAGGGTTGGGAATCCAGGATAAGAATAGTCCTAAAAGGGCATGCCTTGTGAACATCTAGATGGGGTATGTACTTTGTAGAGGTAGTGTGGTATCTCATGTAAAGCCTCACAGCGTTATTCTCTTGTATAAGAAAGATATTGTCAAGTTAAGGCCTTACTATCTTGAAAATGTTGGTCATGATGTTGATGCTTAAAAGATAGCTTACCAATCTGAATCTTCTTATGGGAACTCTTTAGTTTGAGAATATAATCATACTAGGTATATAATTATGAATACCTCCCTAGTTAAGGAGTGTTGGAAAATGTAACTTGTTTTGGTCTTCATAATTGTCTACGTACTCATGTCATTACGTATATTTTATGTTACAAGAAAAAAACAAAAAGAAAAATATTATTTTAAGCATGGGTTTCATGCTCCATTTTGATGGTCATCTAGGTCAAGCATATTCTTCATGATTCTAGGGTTTTTTCATACTTTTATTGAGTCAGAAGAGTCCTTATCATTTGTATAAGACCCTATTGGGAAATTTGTAACATGTAAAAGATATTAAGTATGAGTCTAGAAGTCCTATGAGCCTCCAAGAGCAAATCGACCCTTCCAATGACAAGTTTTCCTAAAAGAGGTTATTCAACCTCATGGAAAGGTTATATATACAAGTAGCTTCGACCTCATTCATCACCAAATTTGATCATCTCAAGAAAGAAGTTTGATCTGAGGCAAGGAAGAAGGAAGAAGCTAGAGTGAAGGTCAAGGAAGCAATAAGGAGTCGAGAAAGTTTGTTTTTAGGCCTTATTCTCTCACACGTGTGAAGGTTGGGGTTTCTGCATCTTCTGGGAGGCCAAGAATTATAGATCTAAATTGCAGAAGGGTTGAATACTTTGATTTGACCTAGTTGACTTTGGAGACATTTACTTGCTCAAAGGAGGAACTCTTGAAAGGTTGACACATGCCATAAATTACGGTTTCTATAGCTACTATAGGTCCAAAGATTGCAAGTCGAATTAGTAGGGTTCAAAGTTGGGGGCCAAAGCTAAAGCTAGAAGTTGGTTGCAGAAGAGGTGACCCTTGTGGACTTGGTTAATATTTGACCTAATTGGAAGGGTTTCTCACAGGGCTGACTTAGTGCTTGGAAAAGGACTTAGTCTAGGATTTTGGGTCTTGGTTTTCTCATTTGAAGAAGATTCTACAAGAAGAGAATATATTCTTTTTGGGTTTTCCCCTTGGAAGGGTTTTCCCCTGGCTTGGAGAATAATACTTATCTCCATTCATTTTATTTTTTTGATGAAAATATCTAATAATGAAACACAAGAAAATAAATAAATTTTACAAGTGATTATTAAGGTTAAGGAGAAACTGAATTAATAATTGCCCTACCACATTCTCCAATATTTCCATTTATTACTTCTATTGAAATTATGTTGGTAACCCACTTAGAACCTACCTCTTATTATACTATTTTGTATTTATTTTTAATTAATAAATCATTTGAAACATATTAAACAAAAATAAGTTGATTATAAAACCCTAGTTCCAATCAACCATCTCATCAAGGTGTTGACGAGTCAGAATGTACCACCAATAAATAGGGGGTCTCCCTATTGTGAAGTCCCAATTAAACCTCACACCATTTGGGATAAGACCCTAATCTGGTACGTATGCCCTAGAACCATCATGTAGATTTCACTCATGACTGACAAATGTGGGGATGTAAGATCAAAGGCAAGAAAGAAATTCCTAGACAATGGGAATGAGGTCAACCCACGATTGATAACCTGCAGAACAAGATTTAAAGATATAATAGCAAAGCAACAAGGAGAAGCATGCCACAAGAAGGATTAGTAGGATAAAACCATGTCAAACATACATGAACAGGAACATGCCAAAGGTTCATTACAAATAAATTCATAATAAGTTACTGGCATGACGTGGAATAAGAAAGCAAAGATCGGAAGCAGACATGAAAGCCATAAGCTAAGAATAAGTTCATTAACATATGACCACATGAAATCACACATACAAACACGATAGAAATACAAGAGTCAATACAACCATAATAAAGATGCACGGGAATCTATTTCGAAAGCGAAGAACTAATCATTTTCCATGTTACGTATCCAAGTACATATTCAACAAGTCCATCAAGGCCCAACATTAGAACATGGGTTATTCATACCATCATCCAAAGTAAAACCCTAGCCTCGCCACAACTCACCCTACAAGTTGTCAAGAATTAAGTGCCTCTAGCTCCTTAAGCATAGAAAAACTACCTAAAGCTAGCCTCACTCAAGTGCTAAATTCCACCACAAATGAGGCATGAGGGTGTAGTTATTGAAGTGAGGTGATTGTTCACCTGCCAAGACCTTTTGACTACCCTCAAGACTCTTTGCCTTCCTATGACTTCCTAATTTGTAATGACTATTGCATTCTCAAATCGATATCAAAATAGCTTCTAGTATCATAATAAGAAATATTTACATGAAGAGAAGTCATGAGGAGAATGGAGCTAGCTATTGGAAACCTTAAAGTTCTTGTTGCCACCATTGTTTCCAGGTCACAAGACAAGGTTTCTTTGTTCACTTGTTGTATTAAATGACCATTTTCTTACTATTGTGTTTCATTTGCATGGAAGTTGCCACCCAACCATGATATTGTGCCTTTGGTATTGTTAAATGGTCCTGGAGCTGGTCTGCTTGCTTGTCAAAAACCTAGTTGCATAGCCTCCAACGCGATCCCATCCTCCATTCTTGTTCCCTCTTATTTACTACAATCAAACTGCATTGGTGAGACCCATTTGTAGACAAAGAATAATATTAGAAACACAACAAATTGATTAAAAGCGAGAAACCAAATTGGAACCCTATACAGTCTCTTTCTGCACCACAATGTTGAACATTTTAAGCTTCCTTGACCGTGCTTTTGAGAGGAGTTTGTAGCCAATAGTACAACATAGTAAGAGCATATTCCAAAATACTACTAACATTCTTCCTTGTTCAAGCATTAATATTGGTGCTTTCTTTTTCAGTTTAGGCATTCTTTCAATCAACATTGCACATCATATTGGGAAATATTTTGATCTCATGTTTCCAGATCGATTTCCTTTTACCTAAGTCATGTACTTTAGCACCTATTTAATCCCAATAAGTGGCCTCGAAATTAACATGATCTAAGAGGTACTCCATCAAATGGTGTTTTATGTAAAATATCCAGGGCCATTTCATCATCCAAAGATCTAAGCTAATGGAGGGAACATCTATAGAGAGAATGATGAATATAGATTCATGATCTTGTAGTGCTAAGAGGCATGTATGTTCACCACATAAATGCTCACTTCTATGTTTCCTAATCATTGAAGTTTCATCTTCTATGTGTATTTGCAGGATCTCCAATAACTTTGGCATGTTTTGCGTAATAGGATGGCTAGTACCATACAACCAAATTGCATAGGCATCTTTGGTTCAAGGGAACGTGCTAATATAGTTCCCTCTAGGAGCTCCACAAAGAAATAGCCCATCCTTCTGTGCCATAACTCCTTCAATGGAAATTCTAACATCAATAGCATCCCTTCCATCTCTAATCACATCAAACTCAAACCTTAACTTCTTCCATGCCTTTACAAATTCACTTCGCACAACTGATGTTTTGGACAAGGGTGTAAGAATAACCTATAAAAGAACATGATTAATTTTCCTTAGATTCAAATACAATCACTGCATTTTATTGCTTCCTGAAATATTTTTTAAGAGCATGCTCAAGCCTCTTTAATTCGTTATCTGCATCTGAAGGCAGGGAAAAAGTAAATTGTAAATGTTCATTGGGAATTATATACACATGTTCTTCAACTAATTGACTCTTGGCTAGAGCAAAGTGGAAATTGTTCCCTACAAACATAGTTACCGATCGAACGAGAAAATTACCTAGTACCTGTTTTTTTGAGGTAGCAAAAAATAACTTGAATTTGAAAAATGGTGATTCAGAATACACCCTTTTTTTAGCATATTTTTGGCACTTTAAATTTTTTTATGTATCAAGTATGAACATTTTTTTTAAATGTTAGTGATTTTCATGCCAATTTTCAAAAGTGTTGATCGAGCATCAACACATTTTTTAGAGGGCTTATTTTTGACACTTTAAATTTTTTAATGTATCAAGTATGAACAAAAATTTTTTTGTTAGTGATTTTCATCTTGATTTTGAAAAGCATTGATAAGCATCAACCCTTTTTGTTTAGAGGGCTTACCTTTTACACTTAAATTTTCTAATGGATTAAGTGTGGATAACTTTTTTTAAATGTTGGTGATTTTCATGTTGGTAATAAAACAAAAAA
>APFE031132402.1:48992-61730 GCA_000404065.3 Pinus taeda
AACATTGTCAGTTTTGGATGATTCAAGGAAAATTACATCTCTAGATACAACAAACTTCTTATTTACTTCATCATAGAGGCAGTATGCTTTGGAGGTGTTTGAATACCCCAAGAAGATAAACTTACGACTTCTAGCACCAAGTTTGTTTCTATGTACCTTTGGTATCAAAGCATAATAGGTGGAACCAAAGACCCTGAGATGTTTTACCGAAGGAGCATGTCCATACCACGTTTCATAAGGAGTCTTGTTTCTAATAGCATTAGATGGACATCTATTCTTTATATATGCAGCACATAGAATAGCATCAACCTAAAACATTATCTTTACATTTTTTAAGAATAGAGTGGGTTGTACCATATTTAAGATTGTCCTATTCATTCTTTCAGATACACCATTCTACTGGGGATTATGAGGCACAGTTGTTTGATGTTTGATCCCATGTTGGCGAAGATAGTTTTCAAATTCATTTGATGTGTATTCTTTTCCATTATCAGTGCGAATAGACCCAATATGAGATTGTGCATCATTTTCAATCCATTTATGAAAATTCTTGAATGTTTGAAAAGCATCATAATTGTTCTTCAATAAATAAATCCAACACATTCTGGTGTAGTCATCAATAAATGTCATGATATATTTATTTCCATTTGCAGAAGGAACAGGCATTGAACCACATAAATATGAATGAATGAGTCCAAGTTTTCTATGTGCTCTTGAATGTGAATCATGAAAACATTGTTTGCTATGCTTTCCTAGAATGTAGGCATCACATTGCTTAAGTTTCCTAGAAATTGTAGGCAAACCAACAACACCATTTTTCTTCAATAAGTGGAGATTGTCATAGTTCAAGTGTCCAAATATAGCATGCCATAATAAACTTGATGGTAGTGTACCTTCTTCATGATGAGAATTGTATGAGAAATGTTGTGCATGAGCAGAGGTTCCTTGCAGTTTGAGAAGCCTTTCTTCTTCAATTCCCCTCATGACAAGTGAGTGGTCAGATGCTTTTCTTACCTCAAGCTTGCCATCAAACATATGAATGGAGTGACCTTGCTGGCGGATGTGGACCAAGGACAGCAAGTTTCTTTTGAGTTGTGGGAGATATAGAACATGATGCAGAAGAAAGTCTGGAAGACCAGGCAGTTTAAGCCTGATTGTGCCAAGCCCTGATGGCTTGATTTTTTATTGATCTGCAAGGTATACTGCTCCATCAACATTGTCAATGAAATCTTCAAAAAAAAAAATTCTATGAGTCATGTGGCAATTTGCTCCTGAATCAAGAAACCAATCATTTTTCCAAGAAGCAAGTGAAGCATTAAATAAATCTTCATTTACTCCAATGTTACATTGTGCCACAACATAGTGAGCGGATTCAGGTGCTTTACCTTTGTCTGTATCATCAATTTTACCTTTCTGTTGGTTTCTTTTCTGCTCAATTTTGTCCCATGGTAGCTTGCATGTAGAGGCATCGTGTGGTCCATTTCTTTTGCAGCGAATGCAGTGCAAATTTGCCTTTTCTCCTTGAGAATGTCTGCCCCCCCTACCTCTGAAATGTCTTCCATCTCTTCCTCTGGAAGAATCTTGAGCGAGATTATTCTTTCTTTGTGAAAGAAGAGTTGTCTTTTTTTCCAAACCCTTCTCTTTTTCAACAAACTTCTCCATCATAAAATTTGAACTGAGCCCAAAAAATAATTATAATATTCGTAGCAAAACACTAACAGTGATTTGCTATGTCTTTAAAAAATGGAATCAACTGCAAGCTCTCAATATTTATATATCATGCAATATATATTCCACATATTATACCATATCATGTCATATATATGCACATCATACATAGTGCATGCATTCAATGCAGAGAGATAGTTTTAACTAGCCCATGATATTTGTAATCCAACAGTTCACCAGCACATCATAAGGAGAACTCCACACTTCATAAGAAGAAGTCAATGCAGAAATCATGAATCCAACATTAAAAAGGCACCAAGCACCAAGCACGGTCACCAAGCTGGGTAAATACACAAAGTTTTATAGCGTAAATACCAACAGCGTCCTCATTATACCATGTATTCAGCTGGTATTGGGTTCAATCCACGGTTTACCATGTAGATGATAATAAAAATTTTACCAAACTTCCACATTTAGCATTGAGCTTCTGCTTTCATCTTCCATAAAAATCGCCAGAAAGCATATCTTTTATGTCAATATTCCAGTATTGAAAACACACATAATAAATCTGTGCCACAGAAGCGAGAGACAAAAGCATTTATGGTCGGAGTGAATATGAATAAAAAACTGGAGTGTGGTTCTGTTGCGCAGTGAGGAGAGACGACATATGGTGTGGAAGCGTAGTGAGAGACCTGTGTGAGGCATCGGCAACAGAACCAGTAGGTTGGACCAGTGGCAAATGTATTATGCCACAGCGTAAATGTAAAATATGTGCAGCGTAAATGTATGTATGGGCAGTGAATACCACATCGAAGACCACAACGTAAACAGATATACTGAGCAGTGTAAATGTTTGGGTAGCGTGAGCAGCGTAAACGGATATATTCGCAGCGTTAAACAACAAGAACTGTTGGAGCAGCTCCATGGAAACCCACGAGGTAGCACCCCGTCAGATCGAAATCATTCATCATCCAATAATTTAATTCATCGTGATATTTTTTCTCTTGTAACTTCTCAATCTCACAAACAACTACTACTGCTGTGTCTTTCTCTTTAAGGAAAAGTCGACCGGTTGGAGAACACTATAGAGCATAACAATAAGATTCATAGATACAGCAGAGGGAAATCTTAACCTCACCTCATTTCCATGAAACCACCAGAATCAATGCTCGCTCATTTCTACCTACCTCTAACGCCTACGATTGTCAAATCCTCTAATGCCTCTGACAACGTCAAGAATGTATTTCAGAAAGTGAGCAGCGCAGCTTACAGTGAATATGAAAAAATGGTTAGAGAAGAGGGCGCAGACAGTGTTAGGCAGCAACGTTCAGGTGACAGTGTGGAGCAGGCTACCACATTTATGAACAGGCAGCATTTTTTAATGGAGAGAAGAGGAGCAGAATAGGGAGTTACAAAGGGCATAAAAGCTAAAAAAAAGAAGTTGGCTCTGATACCATGTCAAGCCAGGCAGTAACTCCACAAAGCAAAAACTGATTCGTATATCTTATTCCATCAGGTAGGTGTTTGTTATATACATGAGGGAGTGATTGTTCAGTTCATCTCCCGATGAATGTTCATATTTCTAATTTATTTATTTACATAAATTCACCCAATCACAAGGATTAGGTGTCAACACATCATGATCCCTAACGCATTGCAAAGTAATGCCCACCACACTGGAATATAAAAGATGCCTAGTGTATTGCAAAAGACACTCAACGTGTGGCATTATTATCAACACACAACACAAACTTCCAATAGTACTTAACGCTCCTTTAACTAGTTTTTGAACACAACCCTTGAAACACTGCATATGCATGGTGTTTCTAAGGCTAAATTCTTTCAATACATTTGACATGTGCCCAACGCACTTTCAACACATTGTTTCAATGATTATCAAAGCATGTTTTAAATGCCTTTAAACTCTTTCAACGTTGCTTTTTTATGTGCTTTCTAATGCATTCATCCATTATAGCCATTGGTTCCCAACAACTTACACTAATGACATCCTGAAATTAGATTGATAATTTGTTTCATGCGCACACATTCCACTTGGTGAGGTTCCATAATCTCGTGGTATGAGAAGCCTGCATAACTTGTCCTTAGTTATATTTACACCATTTAATATATATCTCCATATTGTGTTATCCATTATCAATGGCTCCAACACCTTGGGGTAACATTGTTTGATGTGTTCCCCTTGTTTTCTCAAGATGCTAAAATACAACATAGGTCAATAGGATAATGGGGAAATAAAAGTGAATTTACATGTGTTTCAATCATAAAGCCTTAAATACAATAAACAAGGTAATTAAAAGCTTGATTTAAGCGAGTCTTATAAGGTCCATGAGACCTTCACCTCACCAATGCAAATACTAAAATATCTCAAATGTTTATTTAAGAGAAGGAAACAAGCCACAACATAGAATCTTATGAAAATTAGCTTGTATGTACAAGTGGAATCTATTTATCAAGTTAACCTCGAAAATGATGTTGAATGCAATCATGATAACATAGGGTTTCAAAAGAAATGATAGTTACCAAAACCCTAATGCACTTTCTAGGATGGGAAACCAAGATGAACAAAAGGGGTAGAAGTAATGTAGATCATGAAGGTATAAACATCGATAGGTTTTGATAGAAATTGGGACATGGGGGATACTGAACAATTCAAAATATAATCAAAACCCTTATGAACTTAAACAAGCAAAGGGGGGCCCGAATTTTTTGGATATGCCCAAAAATTGTGGTTGGGTATTGTAGCAACTACAATAATTGGCGAACCACCAATAGAATCTAACATCTCTGCTTATGTCCCTATAACATATCAAGTTTTGGTAAAAGTGTGAGGAATTATTGAATATAAACTATGGTTACTCCTTGAGTTACCTAAACTTTTGCATATATGCCTTCCCTCTACATCCCAACTAAGCCCCGTCAGTCTTTACACGTTAAAACAAGAGCTCACACATGCAAGTATTCGACAATGATGCAAAGAACAAGGTAGAGGGATATTGTACACAGAATTTTTAAATCAATGGTGTTGCTCCACTGCCAACAAGAATGTTCATTTCTTTGGCATAGTCACTTAAGAAATCCCAAGAATTTCTTCACTTCTAGCAGGCATGTTCAGTACCTCGACGAAGTTACTTGCTATAATAGCCTCGGGTTAAATGTTCATGTAATAAAGTTAATAAAGGAAAAGTAAGACCAAGGTCATGGGACATGTATTCCAACCTGAATGTTGGGAAAAGCATCCTCGTGTGTGTTCATTTTGTTTAATATGGCTAAGGGGGGATTTTCAAAGGCAACGACAAAGGCTTTGGAAAGGCAAGCATTAATCAGCATTTTATTTATGAAAATAATGGAAAATAGGAGAAAATTAAGGTGAAAGGTCACAGATTGGATGTGAGGAGGAAATTGAAGAAAATAGAGGCCTCATTAATAAAAGGCTTATGAGGATTAGTTCACAACTTTTGTCAGTTTTAGCTTTTGTAGTTCAGTTTTGGAGCTCTCTCTCTCTTCTCTCTACTCTCTCATACTCTTACACACTTAGAGCATTCTTAGAAAACTCTATCATTGGATAAAGGAAGTCAAAGGAAGGAAAAGGAGGCAAAGGGAAGCAAAGCTCAATCAAGGAAGAGTTGGATCAAGTGGCTACAATAGGATTACTTGTAGGTATTGAGTTGAATGTATAATTTCCTTACTAGTTTTGGCATGCATGGTACATGCATATGTGTATGTGGTTCCCTAATTATCTTTGGCATGGTATTTTCTAAGGGTGATAGTGGTTTTAGCCTTGCCTTGCCATTTCTGGATAGCCATGGTGTGATGGGGTTATTTTATTTAGTTGAGTTGGATTTTCGAATGGTTTTGGAACCGGGTGAGGTGGCCTCAAGAGAATTCCCAAAGGCCTAGGAATCCCTTGGTAATGAAGGAATACAAAGTAAATCCTAAGGGTGGAGACAAGGTTTTGGGGAAGAATATGGAGGCATCCATGCTTGTTTAGGACTAGTAATCCCTTAACCGGTTTTAGCAGGAATGTGGTAAAGCCTAGTAGTGTATGTTTCTTTGTTTGGGCCTAGAAATCCCTTGATTGGTAAAGGTGGGATACATAGTAAAGCTTGGTTATATAGATGAGCGTTTCAGGCCTAGGAATCCCTTGACTGGTAATGGTGAGATGCACGGTAAAGCCTGAGAAACCCTGGTTGGTTTTGTTGTGAGTCCCACATTCATGCTTGGGATATGGCACAGGGGTGATTGGCTGAAAGAAATATTTGGTTCAGCCGAATCTATGGCCAGGTGGTACGTGGAACTCCCTGACTTGGTTCGATTTTTCATATGTTAATAAGAGATATTTTCCCTTGTATTTCATGAGTAAATGTACTTGATATTATGTGTCTTTGATGGTTGTTTTATCATTGTTATTATTTTGGTAATATGTTGGTTATAAGCATGGTTTTATGACATAATTTAGTCATGGCTCTCATAATCTTTTGACTAGTAAATGAATGTATGGCCTCATAGATGATAATGTAACTATTGTGAGAGGGAATTAGACCTTGATGATTCTCAGATAAGTATGGGATCCTTATGTTCATATATGTAATTATGAATTACAGAATACATGTTCATGATGTGTTTGACGGAATGTTTGTCATGGTTAGGCCTGGATAGGTCAAGTTCTTATCTAAGTTTTGTATGGAAGGATTTTTCCTTGTGTCATTCGTTGTTATATAAGGTTTCATTAAGTTATGGGCAGTGGTCTAGAGAATAGCCTTGAAAATGTACCTTAGATCTCGCTGTTGCAAGCATAGAACTGGGTGAAAAATATTGCAATCACTCCCTTACTAGCTTATGCATGTGACTAGAGAGTTGCAATCGAATTCAGGCAATGTTGTGCCAGCGTATGGGAGTCCAAATCAGTAAAAAAGAGGCTTATCTCAGGGTTTGGGCACATGAAAGGGTGGTTTAGCCCTTGGGGGTCCTGTAGCACCTCAAGGAAGTCAGTAAGTGTTTGGTTTTATTGATTCCATTTCCTTAAGGTGATATAGGAGGTTGACTCATATCGTTGTAACTCTTCATCGCATATTTACCCCGATGGATTGGTAATCTTGGGTAAGTGTGGTAGGAGGATGTTACACTTTCCTCCTCTCTTTGCATGGGAAGTATTTCTCAATCATTTACCTTTTTACTTGATTAATTTTATTTTCCATGCATATTGGCATCATTTATGAGCATTCATCCTACAATCGCAGCACCAGCAGGTCCTCCTCGTCCTCCTAAGACTTTTGACTTTAAACATGACCCACTTATGGAAGGTGCATTGGTGTCTTGAAATTTGTGCCCAACAATTAAGGAAGAAGGTAGTTTTCTACTATGAACCTTGAAATTTGTTGATCATATGCAAAAATTGACTACATCATTGTGATCCTTGTGAAATTATGGTTAAAATGAGTATAAACTTGACTACATTCTGCCACTATCATCCATGGAGCCCCTAGGGAATATTCAAGGTTCCTCATAATAATCAAAGAAATATTCCTATAGAATATTCCTTATCTTGAAAACCATGCCCATAGGGCTCCTCCTGTGTCATGGTTTCGCCCCTACCATAGTTACTCAGCTCGTGGTTCCTCCACCCTCCATTCGGTCATTCACGACTCCAATCAACATGCCCGTTGGTCACTTTGCAATGGTTTAAGTAATTATAAGTGGTGAATAATACAATGACTAGGTTGTTATCCCAATGGTACCATGCCACACTGAAATGCCAACATTAGTGAGGATCATAGGTTCAAAACTTGTCGCGATTCATAGCACATATAAAACCAAAGTTTTTTTTCTTAAATGATATATATAATACTGTCAAATTAATTGTGATTCCCATCATGTGTTGCACTGTAACCGCCCGTAAGCATTTGTTTGTCATTGTATGTTAAACAATAATCCATCGATAACTACTTTCCATTTGCATTGGTTTTGTTTGGCTCTAACCATTGACCATTCAAAAATAATTTGTTGCATAAATGTATACAGTTCGCCAAACAAATATTCGTCTGTGCAAATTGTTGATAAATATAGTGTTGTTGCGTATGTTAATTTGAATGATGACATATTTGACCATCGATGGTAGATGGTTTCACTGTCATTTTTTTTTAACCGCTGGTTGGTAAGGTTTGTTTTAATGTTTGTAAACCATTGTTCATATATAAACTTATCCGCCTAGACTTGATTGTTTCATCCACCCATTTGGCATTATATATAACTGCAGGTTATATATATATATATTAAATTGTTAATACAATTGCCAAAATCATTACCGAAAATAAACCAAGTTGTAAACTGCCAAGTTGGCAGATAGTTGACCCTGACATCCACCCATGGTTTTCATTCACCCATGGAATTGACCCGTGGTATTGCAACTGAAAAATACTATAAGTAACAAGTCGCATTTGTAAAAGGACAGTTTGCCCGCCGTAATGTAGCTTTTACAGTTATTCTTCCTTTTAATAGAATAAATTCTTTGTGGTTTTGTTTATTGGTATTCTCCTCTTTTTCTTCTAGAATTTCAATTTTTCAGATCTTGGGGGTCTCCCCTCAAGATCCAGATCAGTGGTATCAGAGCTGGTTACGATTCCATTGGAATGAGGGTTTCATGCATATTTCAGTTTCAAATTTTTGTAGCAATATTCAACAAACTTCAGGCATGTGTTGCAACCTCCACAGAGCACTTTCTTGGGCCAAGCATGAAGAATTTTTCTTTTTTCATTTTTTTTTACAGGAATTTATTTTTTAGCGGTGAGTTTGCAGATCAGATATGAAACATTTGGTGAAATATTTACAAATACAAATAACAAATCTGGATTCCTTGCAAAAAAATACCAAAATTCAAAAAAAAATCAGTTAAATCAGAGTCTAGATGAGTGAGATATCGCTGATTTAAAATCAGCTATGTTGTAGAATTTTTCTTTTGACAACAACTAGTGGACAGCGCCTCTCCTATCATTTTTTGAAGTTTTTATGTATAATTTCAAAGAAAATATTGTATATCTAAGCTCCTCTTGAAAAATAACACAATTTCAAAAAAAAAATGGGTCAAATCGGAGTTTGGATGTGGGAGATATCACTGATTTAAAATCAACTATTTTTTATGAACTTTTGTGACAGCGGAAAAATTGCAACGCGAATCTGAGATTCTAGAGTGTCCAGATAAGGATTTTCAACACATGAGAAGATGCAAAATGGTCCTTCTACTTCCAAAAACATATTATAATGAATATTTTGAGTTATATGGACCGAGTTATGTCCATTTTAATTCTGGAGCAGCATTCAGAGCATGTTCCTGTTGGAGATGTGCCCTCCCACCCCACTTTAGTAGGCACCTGCTTCACATTCATCAGTTTTAGCATAGCAGCATTCGGCTTGGGTTATTTGGAGACGTGCCATCCCACCCCGGGCTATATAGGCACGTGCTACTTCATCAACATCCAACATCATGGTTATGGGTCAACTACACAAAATCCTTGTCATCGAAGTCCATTTGCTAGGCCGCGCACTGTTAGTATCACAGTTGGTCAGAAGCATTACAGGGTATCTCTATCCTCGGATCTTCATTTGTCATGGTTATGGGTCATCCACAAACCCACACTTCATCAAAGTCCATTTGCTAAGTTGCACATTGTCAGTATCACAGTTGGTCACAAGCATTACAGGGTATCTCTATACTCGAATCTTCGTTCATCATGGTTATGGGTCATCCACAAACCCACACTTCATCGAAGTCCATTTGCTAGGATGCACATTGTCAGTATCACAATTGGTCACAAGCATTATAGGGTATCTCTATCCTCGGATGTTCGTTCATCATGGTTATGGGTTAACCACATAAAACCCTTCTCTTCAGTGGCTCTTCATATTCAACGAAGGCTTCGCAGGAGGGAACTTCTCGCAATGGGGACATTGCTTCTTAAGGAGGGAGGAATGATCTGAATGGAAAATGGCATCAACCCATTGTATTCATCCACCCATGTTATTCATCCACCCTTGGAATTTACCCATGGTACTGTCAGTGGCATCCACTCATGGTATTTATCCACCCATTATATTTTAAGTGACATCCACCCATGGTATTTTCCCATGGTATTGTGACATCCACCCATGGAATTGATCCATGGTATTGTGACATCCACCCATGGTATTCATTCACCCATGGAATTGAACCATGGTATTGTAACTGAAAAATACTATAAGTAACAAGTCACATTTTGTAAAATGACAGTTTGTCCGCAACAATGTAGCTTTTACAGTTATTCTTCGTTTTAATAAAAAAATCTTTGTGGTTTTTTTTATTGGGTATTCTCCTCTTTTTCTTCTAGAATTTCCATTTTTCAAACCTTGGGGCCTCCCCTCAAGATCCAAATCACCCCAACCCAACTAGCCACTAGTTGGGTGCCACATGGCACCTATTGATTGGGCTACATGGCCCCATGCTATTGGGCCACATTTCAACTTCCAAGCTTGGCGAGTTGCCTCTAGATTTGGTGGTGTCACTAACTTTAGTGGTGCTACTAATTTTATCTGTGGTTTGCTAAATTTAGCTGCAAAGCCCAGTTTGACTAGAAATTTGACTGGGCATAACTCCTGCATACGAATTCGAATTGAGGCATCATCTGTGTCATTAGAAATATTGTGAAAATATCTTCAATTTAGTCTTGGTTTAGCAGTGATCCAAGGACTTTGATTTTTGGGCCATTATCGATCCACCTAGATCAGGTGATTGTTCACCTACCATGACCTTTCGCCTACCCCCATGACTCTTGAATTTCCCTATGATCATCTAATGTGTAATGAGTATTGCATGCTCAAATTGATCTCAGCATAATTGTTTATATCATGATAATAAATATTAACATGAAAAGAAGTCATGAGGAGAATGGAGTTTGTTATTGGATACCTGTTGTGGCCACCAACAACCCCCCTTCTTATGAAGTATTATTGCTAATACTAAATAAGTGGGGACCTTCAAAAAAATTAGTTAATGTTATATTTTCTTTTTAGATGAAATCTACAACATCATGGACTTAGGTAAATACCTTGAAAAATCTAGAAAACCTAAGTTTCATGATGAGAAAATTAAATTTACTCCTAAAAGGATATCGCACCGCGCAAAGTATGATAGGATACACCTTCCAAAGAGTTAAAACGATAAAAAGCGATATTGCAATGCGAAAAACCTCATTGCATCGCATATGTTGAATATAAACGCTCTCATTGAAAAACTTTAAAACATCGCCGATATGCGATATTGCATATCGCACATCGCAAATATCACAAGAATTACACAAGAATTATAACGATCTGCGATATTGCGATATTGCAGCATGATGATATTGTGACATTGCGATACTGCGATCTGCGACATTGCAAAGCAAAAACGCGGGAATCTTCCATCATAATTGTTTCTGGCTCATTGTTCGAGAAAACTCTTTAACCAAGAGTTGGTCATATGTTTTAATGCGAATTAATGGGTTATTGCCAGTTGTTAATGAAATAGGGTGTTGTTTTTTTCAAAAAAATAACTCATGTAAGGTGGCATGTCTTGTATATCTTCGGCATTTAAAATTTTTCCTGTTATTAGTCCTTTATTATTACTTCTACCTCAATGTGAACTGCAGGAAAGACGGACGAAGCATTACACAGGGCACTATGCAGAAAACAACGAAGAGGGAAGGCAGCGCTCCAATGTACATTTCGGAAGGCATACTTAATACGCTCAAAGAAGAAAAAGAGCTGCAGAACTCTTCGGAGGCATCTATCACGGATTTCTCATGTATAGTCATGGTTGAATGGATACTGAAAGACGCTGATACCAGAAACAAATAGTTTAATTCTCAAGGTCAAGAGCTCACGGAACCACTATTTTTACAAATTTTGGGTTTTATACCAAATGAGAGAAAAAGGCGCAAGAGGCAAAAACCGCATCAGGGAAGCCCGAATCAAGAAACAGAGGCAGTTTCTGATGCTTAGCACTAATCACGCATCGCTAAGGAAAATTATTCGAAAAGGAAGGTCCCTAGTTGCTCAGTCACCTGCGAGTCCCGAAAACTGCAAAGAAATCAGCGATAGAAGCAAATTGGAAACATAAGCTATCCTAAAGTTAACCAAGTTGAAATAAGAATTTTACCCAACATACATGATAATGCTACATATTCATTGGGTGATTCTCAAGAGCATCATCAATTTTACTGAGAAGAGAATGCCAGCTCTTGTCATTTCTGTTTGCTTAACTCAACCAAAGGTGGAAGACAGTCAGCCGACTCTACTCAGAAAAATCTGAATGCTTGCGACATTAAGGAGTAGATTTAGAAATAGTTAGTAGATTTAATTTTAGAATAGTTTTGCTTAGAATGAGGACGGTTTTTTAAATCGAATCCTCAAATTCTGTAAATAAGTTATTTAGTTAGTAGTATTTAAACCTTTCTCATGCATTTAGAGAAGGGTCCAAAAATTTATCAAAAACTTGTCCTCAGAACATGCAATTTTGCACCCTCAGAGGAGGTTTTGGTGAATGAATGGAACAGGGTTTATTTGATATTTGCATTTGATATCTGTTACTGATGTTACACTTATGTACTCTTAGTAGATGTTGAATCAAAGAGAGATAAATCAATCATTGCTTGAAGCTCATGAGTAGGACTAGTTATAAATGTTACTTTTATCTCTTAATCATTTCTGCTTATGCATTAAAGCGATATTCAGTTTTCAGTTATTTATATGTTACAACATGAATCTCTAAGTTATCATTTGGTACTTTTGTACGGTGATAACTATTTTTTTATGTTTAATGTATGAATAGCTCATTTATGCAATAAGTTTTAATAGCTGTTTCATCTAACTTCTTATACAAAGTAGCTCATTTTTATTGAATTATTTTCTTATGATAGCTGAATGATCTTTATTACCAATTATTGTATGAAATCTTTGTAGATCGCATAGAAGAAAGATCACACCCCGGGTTAGCATAAATTTCGATGTTTTTCTGTTTATTAGAATACATAGCATAGCATT
>APFE031132402.1:105169-192097 GCA_000404065.3 Pinus taeda
AGTATTATTTCCGTTGCATATTTGTGTATATGGTTATCTCTGTAATTTGTTGCGTTCCTGTTTAAATCCGGATCATATCTTTACTTGGGCTTCCTCAATAGAAGTAAATATTTTCCGCGGGAAAACCTTACTCAGAAAAACCCAACTAGAAGGTGAGGTTTATTTTCTCTCCTTTCTCCAGTATGGAAATGTTCAAGTAAAAATAAAGAGGTACTGTCTATGGATTTATTTGAGTTCCATGGCGTTTATAAATTTAATGTAAACTTAACCCCTCTATTTTTCTCTCTATATTCCTAGTCCTAGTTAGTTTTATCAACTATTAAACAAAATACAATCACATATAATGAAAGCCCTACTCCTCCTAGTGGCCTAGAATATAACATAGCATAATATCCAACTAGGGGTAAAGTTTTAATTCCCCAACCCTCAGCTAGAGTTAAGAGTTTGGCCCTTCTAGATTATTTTTCAAAGTCCACATGTGGCTATCCCCATATGCATGTGTAATAGGGAGATGGCATGCCATCCACTTGTATTATGTTGGTAAACACAGTACACCAACTTGTGGAAGGCACAAATTTTGCATAAGAACTCTGATTGACATGATTCTTGCATTGGTAGAGAGGTATTGCACTATAGAACAACATCTCAGGGCCCTGTTACACATATGTTGTCATTGATGTCAATTATAGTGTTGTTAATGATGTCAAGCTATGTAGTATCATTGAAGTCAAGGTCAAGGGGAGCTGAACAAATATTAAGCAACACGAGGTTGAGCTGGGTGATTGAAGAAGTATAAGGCCAAGAAATCCGACTAAGCAGACAAATCAAGTAACAAAAGTCTAAGTTTGATGACTGACATCCATCTATCAAATCATAGTGTATGAGAGAGTTCATGAAAGCAAAATGAGCCATGAAATGAAATGAAATGCACATGCATTGAGCGAAATTTGGCATTTGCACAATATGCTTAGAAGAAAATTTGGAATTTTAATGATGATTGATATTGTGTTAGATCAACATCTCAGATCTATATCAGACTCGCAACATGCATTGATTTTATAGTATGATTTTGCATGTGATGGACCCAATGATGGAGAAAACATCAATCCAACGGTCCATATTTATATCATGGTCACATGTGGCGGTTAAAATAGAGGCATGCCCTTGTGGAAGCTCATCCATGATTAAAAAAATGATTAAACCTTGATTAGTGGTACCAAACATAGATTAAAAAAGCTTAAGCATACTAGACACCGGGCATGGGATGGAATATAACAAACATAATGCTGGTATGATGTGGCACTTGTATGACATGGCACCTCCACATGGATGACTAGTGGTAGAGCCTATGATTTGGTAAAAACAACGAGTGACACATGGCAAGCAAAAATGGAATTTTTGGCCAGCCAACTAGATGATTGGTAGATGACAGGTACATGTTAGCACTCAAACATGTGGTAGGCTCTAATTGGTTGAAATAGGTGACATGGTAGGTGATGTAGCCATATTGGGTCTCATACCAGGGTACTAGAGCACTAGGTACCAAAGTCTAGTTTTTATATAAAATTCAAGGCAAGTATGTGGTATGACATGGTTGGAAGGACATGACAGAGATGACATGGAAGTAGGAAAATGTAGTGGGCCTTGATTTTTATATGGTGAATTGATGGCATACCCAAAGGTCTTGTGACTTGAGATAGGACCATGTTTGGAAAGTTTTTCTTGTGTATTTTGTTTTGGGATAAAAATGGAAAACCAAGGTTAGCCAAGTATTAGCCATTTCGGGCCTTGTACTTGGGTACTATAGTACCAAAGTACTGTGATGATCAACATGAAGATCTCTCCAGTATGAGAAGTACCTTTCTATGTGATGGGAAAACAACCGTTAGTTGTAGTCAAGGGTAAAATTTCATCACTTGTAGTTCTATCTATTGGGTATAGTGACCATACCAGTACCAAGATGCTACATAGAGGAGTATAAAGTGTCTTCGATCTCCATTATAGGCATTCAAGGTTCCAATTTATCAAAGTTCCATAGTGAGGGATACCATCTCTTCTCTTGGTTGCGAGGGATAAAGGACATAGCCCAAAGGAATTATATATATATTATATATATATTAATATTTATATATATATATATATATATTTATTTATATAGGACTCACACATATCAATGATCCAAGGAAATGGATGGGCATCCAGTATAGTGGTAACTATTCTAGATTTCATGGTTCTAGTAGAGGACATAGTCACAACAGTTTATTGTGAAGTGTTCATTGGTTAAAGCTTGGAGCTAAAAGGTTATTGAAAAAGAAATCTAAGAATCCAATGATCCATGAATTTTCATAATGTCCTCGTTAACAAAGGCTCTATATTTTGAATCTATTAGAGCGTGTTGATTAAGAGTGTGCTCACAACACAAGGTTAAAATACATGTCTCCATTTATTCAACGGGTTCAAAATGTTATTTTATTAAATGACCTAGACTCTTGATTAATTAGAGTAGTGTGTTTAGACCATTGCCGTGACAACATATGGTTGTGTGGAAAGACTTAAACACTATGTATTAATTGGTTGGACAGAAGGGAGCTAAATCTAAAAATATGTTATACAGGTGAAATTAAGTGCTCATGTTAGAAAAGTGATAAGTTGAGAGATGAGAAAAATTAAAATTGTTTCACCATAAAAAATATGAAATGCATTGTTAAATCATACGTGTGTGAATTACATGTATATGGTGCATGTGAATTGAGTGTGGTGTGCTGAAGTGGTCAAAGGAATAACAAGAACCAGTCAATCCAAAATACCATTGGTCAATACCATGGATTGATGCCATTGGAAAAGGGAGGCCATAATATATAAATGTAGATAAAAATAATTGAAATTATGGTTGAACTCATGCACATGTGAAGTGGGTTAATACACAAGGAGAATAGCAAAAACCCGTGAGATTAAGAGAACTGCAACAAACCAAGTGAAGAAGGGTAAGCCAACTAAAGTAGAGGTCATGAGTAGATTTAATTGTAGCATGAAGTGTGGTGACAGTGTTAAGTGAGCATAAATAGAGACCAAATAAAAAAAGAATGAAGATATCAGTTGCACTTGAATATCAAACTAAGCTGAGAGTTGAAGAGAACATGAGCAAGGGATGAGTAGTGTGAGATCTAGTCTAGTAAAGAGAAGAATAGAGCAATGAAGTGCAAAGATATGTGAATTAACCAAGAAAGAGCATATTACTTTGTAAGAAAGAACTAAGAGAAAGCTTAGAGATGAAGGAGTTTGAATGAGTAAAATCAACTAGACTACCTATGGATATAGTTTGAAAATGTGATGGAAAGGTGATTTGATAGGAAAAATAGATCGGGTTTAGTAGATCTAAGAGATATAGGCTTCTCCAAGTTGGTGCCTGTAAATTAGAGGATAGGTGTATCCTTCAAGTTGGTGCCTATAAATTAGGGGATATGTGTCTCCTTCATGTTGGTGCCAATGAATTGATGTAAGAATAAGATGGTGCCTACAATGATATTCAAACAAACAAGATTTGTGGTTTTTTCCCTTTAAGGGCTTCCATGTACATCCAATGTTCTTATGTGTTGCTTAGGTAATTGAAGTGTTGAGTGGTTTTAATCACTTTGCGTTATTAAAATTGTAAAATTGACCATTATGCTGATTCAACCCCCCTCTCAGTATAATCATAATTCTAACACTCCTAATGCTAAAGTGAGAAAGTTTTGACCCAAAAAAGTCATTTAATGCCTAAAAATGACTCCAAAAGGTTTTAGACCTAAATTCTCCAAACTAGGACTCACTAGTAAAAATGACCCCACAAGCTAATTGCTCCAATATTTCTACTTTGAAAGCACCGATATAGATGAAAAATAATATAATTATCGAATATATAACTACCAAGGCTACTTTTTCTTTGACCAACCTTAGTGTAGAAGAAAATTAAATGCCAACAACTTCTCCCAAACCCTACTCAAAATGCTTCCTATTGTCCTTGACAAAGCTTTGGAAATCCTCCTCTTCATACCAACTCGGATTATATTTAAAAGGATCTCTAGATTTTGTTCCATCTATACCTAGTTTAAGTGCAATAGGAAAGTGTTCGAAACATTTGACCTTGCCAACCCAAGCTCTATATCTTTCCACCCTATGCAAAATGGCATTGTGTGCAAGAAACCAATATAGTCTTTTAGTTACCACCCATGAACTAGATTTATTATTACTCCAAGTTGATTGAAGTTGGATAGGCTCTATGTCTACCTAATCCACCAATTCAAATTTGTCAAGAAAATAATGAGTTAGTATCTCTTCCCAAGCATTGGTATGCAAAATTTCATCCTTACTCAAAGTCAAATTGAGATCTCCCCTGATAATTGGATTATCAACTCATAGAAAATTTAATGAAAAAAAATTATCTTATAACCATTTCATACCCTCATAGTGTCCATACACGTTAATCAAGGTCAAAGAATGGCCCAAACTCTTGACTTATATAACTATACAATGACTTAACCATACAAAAAATAATTAACAAACATATTTTTTTTATTAAACCCAATAATTATGCAATTAGAGAAACCATTTGAATCTAATCCATAGAAATTCGAACCTTCTAACATCCTCTTTAGCTCGAGGACCAAGGAATCCCCTATATCTATAGTTTCTTGAACATATTGATATTAGGATTGTTCAACTGCACCAACCTTTTGAGGAAGAGTTTTGAAGCCTACCCTAAAAAGCCTCACATATTAACAAATAAAATCTTCATGGAGGAAAACCTGAGGGGTATTGGTTACTCTAAGAACCCCTAACATGAGTGTATTTTACCCTGGTGAGCCTCCCTAGCTGCTTACTCTTGAGCTTGTTTGTGTTTCAATTTGCAACCTATTTTTAAAGTTCCCAACTTCTTGATTTGGTCATATCCCAACTCCCCAAAAAACCCTTGTATCCCAAGAGTTATACCTAGGCTTTGGATGGTAGTGACATCCCCCACCGTGAACCTCCCAACGAGAAGTAATGGGAAAATCAATAATAGGCACATAAGGAGGAAAATAATTTTAAATAAAGGGAGAGTTAATATCATTACATAGGCCAATAGAGAAGGGGCCTACATCTCATACAACAAACAATGAATTATAATTTGAAGTCTCAAGACACGTATGCACTAACTCATAAAAACATCTAGATTGATGACTATAATTAGATAAGGTGGGAATTTTACTATCTAAGACATGCAAGTGGGAAGAAAAGTTAGATTTCTTACCTAAGGGAGGGTTGAAAATCAACCCTTCATTCTAAATAGTGCCCAAATTGTTCCATTGTGGCACAGTAAATTCCAAATCTCCATAGATCATTGCAACAATATCATTTTGAACCTCCAACTATGGTGAACATGAAATTAATGGGATGGTAATGTCCCCCACTACTAGACCCTTCAATACAATATAGGAACCACATTTTCAGATGTCTGAATCTTGTGACTTAGACCTAGATTTCACCTCTTACACCCCCTATTCCTTGGGATTCTCAATAGGCATAGAAAATGTAAGGGTAGTTCCATCAATTATGACTACTTCTACTTTCTTACATTTCCACACATTCTTCTAAAAGTTCTTCTTACAATCCTCCACAATAGGTCCATAATTATGGAAATGCACACATATAAAGGGGATGTTTAACTAATCCAAGATTTGAATATAAGCTTGTCACCCATCAGATGTTTGATGGATTTAAACAAACCCTATTAAATATTAATCTCAACCAAAATATGATCCATCAAGTGTGAAGAAATAGATTTATAACTATCATTTTCAATGAATTTTTTTCCCAAAGTATCACCAATCATCTTCAATCCATAATTGAACCAAAATTCAATAGATTAATTGCGCAATTTAACCCATAGTGGGCATTAGAAATTAAGTAACAGAGCAATGGAACACATAAAATATTGCAGAAAGAGAAACACAGAAAATAATAAAACAAGAGAGACACAAATATACGTGGTTCACCCAATTTGGGCTACATCTATAGAGAAACAATCAATCCTTCCTTTTATATTATCCGGCAAAAGGAGAGATACAACCTACAACAAATCCACTATAATTTCCTCTTCACTCTCACAAAGTCTCCTCTCTTTTTCTCGCATAGAAAAATAATACACAGTCGTAATACAATTCCGTTATATAAAATGAGGGTTTTCTTCTAGGGAAAAAACCCTAAATTGACATAACTTCTACCGTTAGATCTTATGCCTATTGAAAATTTCATATTGACTATGAAATTACAATATTTTACAAGGCATTTTTCATCTATTTTTTTCAAATAGGGCGTTACTCCTGAACCCCTTCTAGGGGGGGCTAGGTGTCTATTGCCACACCCTCTGGACCCCCTCGATGACAATAGTAGGGGGGCAAGGCCCCCACACCCCTCGTCATGGTATAGGATCCAATGACGACTGGAATAAAAACCTTTGAATAATAAGGAAGATCATCAAGTTCCACACCCAACAAGTGGGTACTAGCTTCAAATTCTTCTTGAGCATCTAAAAACAGGTGCCATGGTTTGATGAATAGTGTAGTCTTATCCAAAAACTATCAAACCTTAAGAATTTGGAGGGAATCATCCTTGCACTTGAAAATAAATCTTAGCCAACAATGAGTCAATAGATGGACCATAAGGCCATAAGTAATAAGTGGTTTCCATTCTTTTTGAGTTTAAGAATTTATTGAAGAGATTGAGACATGACAACCAGAAAAATTTCCAACCACTTTTTGAACATCCAAATCCACTACCTAGCTTAAGTTAATATCCTCATTGGCCACCAAGGAGTTTCCTCCTCCTCTCAATCTCATTGCCCTTTTGTTTTTCCTAGTAGTGGTGTTATTCTAAACTTGGATGACAACTTTGCAACTCTGCAAGTTCTAGTTTCTCCCCCACAAACCCAAGGCCCATAATAATGTATGGTTCTCTTCTAGTGACCACATCAAAGTGTGATGTCGAGGATAAAAATAATGACCCTCTATAGAAAGCACCCAATGGTAAAAAAATTCACGTGGAGTCCACCCACCAAAATCAACGTGGAAGGAAAAAATAGATTATTAGGATAGATTTGATCCTCTTTGAGTCCAATGAGGCCATACTCCATGCTTGACTAGCTCCCCTAAGGTATTATTCAGTGAAGGATTATTAGAAAAATCCTCTATGATGGTAGAGGAATTAGAATCTAACTCTCCCAAGAATGATTGTAAGAATAAAATTTGGTCGTCAAAGAGTGAGTGCTATGAGTAGTCCATGAGTTGAATTTCATCCTCCATTATGCCTCAATGGCTTCAAATTTTCTCATTGGCATCAATCTTCATTAATGCTATAATAATCCTAACTCTTCACAACTTGGTTTCTCTCTAGTGCATAAAATCCCCCTCATTAAATTCTCAACCATGAGCTCCTCCAGAATTTATTTTGAATCATGAGATATCATTCCTTCCTTTTCACGAGTCTCTTCCTTGCAATACCACTGAGATTTGTTCAACTACACCATGGAGAGAAAAAGAGCTCAAAACCACAGAGATATGCTAACTACCAAGAGAGATAGAAAAAAAAAAGAGAATGTTTAAAACCATAGAACATCGTAGATAGATATTCGATCAAAAATCCTAATTTCTTTCTTTTTGTTTGCTAGGTTATGTGAGCATTGAGATGATTGACACACCTAACTTGTGGCTTGAGTAGCGACGACCCAGGGGCATCTAAGCCGTCAAAATCATCTCGAGATCATACTTTGCCTGGGCCACACTAGCCTTTAGCATGGTTGGATTTTTTCCCACAGAATTCTGAACTAGTGACCTTTTCACCACATAATACCTTAACAGAACACCCTACCACCATTTTCTCTATGCCTTGTGGGCAATCAAAACCCTAATTTCATTACACATTTGAAAGTATAGTATATCTTTAATGATATAAAACATTGTTAATATCAACTGAAATTCCCAATCACAACTAGCCAAAAATACCTTCTTCCTCGCTACAATAGCCAAAGGTCATTTTCAGTGACTAATACTAAAGTAATCCTCTGATATATGCAACTCGTTAAACAAACTAAGTGACTAAGTGACTCACCTTCAGATATATTTAACAAATAACCATACGTGTAAACCCTAATTCATATTGGCTGAAAACTATAATCATTTACATATAAATAAGCCCATCCATCCATTCCATCATTTGATTGTGTTTCAATTACTAAGAAATTTCATGACATATGAACAAAAGAAAGTGTTTGCACATCTAAACTTGTTTATATATGATACCATTCTTTTAATATAATTATTCTCATTTTTTTGTCAAAAAGAAAAGAAATGACAAGTTATAATAACATCGTTTGCGTTCATACATATATTTGTGGATATTCTTAAAGACGCTAGTTGCGTGCATTCATGGTAAATACATAATCAAAACAAAATGTCCAAAAATGGCAAAATGATGTCAAGTTTACATAATTCGTTGATCCCGTTACACGTCAAGGAAAAGAAGGGCGGAATAATATTGTTCTTCTCAATTATATTATCCCTCTTTTTTTTTTCCTCTCAAGTTTATAAAGGAGATACCAGGGTGTATCTTTTTTTCCCAAAAATACTAACTTCAAAAATTATAAATTAAATTAAAATTCACACGCAATGGATAAAGACGATGTGATCACTGAAAATTGTCCAAAATCAAATTAACTATGATAATGTGATTATTGAAGATTATAGACTTTCCAAAGTCAAATTATATATATATAACTGCGTCTCGAATAATTGAGATGGAAAGTATTTTTGCAAAGGAGGGCTTTAATTGAGTGAAATTTCAAAGGGAAAATGAGTTGGTGATGTCTCTCCAACTTAATTCACTTACCTTCTCTATTTTTTCACTATTTAATCGCTTAAATTCAACTGTCCTATCATTTTTTTTTCCATTCAATGACACGTTTTTTTTCAACGATCACGAGGATTCGCGTGCGAGTGGGATTTAAGAATTTAGAGCCATTCAATGTGGCACTCATGAGCATTGGATAACATTTTATGTAGCTCTATTATTTGGTTTAATTTGGATAACATTTTAGTGCTTGTATTATCGGGTATAAATATAATGACTAGGACTTACCATGATTGTGAGTTGAATGTGTATTTATGTGGAGTTGAATTAATGATGTTTTAATAAAATAAAAATGATTTAATTTCTCAATTATAAATAATAATTGTATTGAGTGTTTGGTGTCATGATTGACAACTCACATGCACTAGGGATGAGCCACCATTTTACAAGACATGTGCCACCACAATCCCTCCCTAGCACATGTAATATAAGATATTAGCTACAAATATGATAGTTGAGATTAGGTTGTAGATCTGACTTGCATATGAGGAAGTCTGTGCTATAATGGTTTGTGATGTAGCAGGAATGATGATGGAAGATAACACCATCAATTTGCTATAGACAGAAGGTGTGTAGCTCTGTCTCCATCGTCATCTAATGAATTATTTGAGTTGTTCTTTTCTGGTTCAATGGTTTTCTGTTTTACTCTGAATCACTCTAACAATTCCCCTCACTCTATATTTTTCCACTGCTTCTAGCTCCTTTCAGTCACACTTGCTTAATTGAACTCTAACTCCTCCAACTCGAATTTACTGAGTAAACTGGTGACACAAGCCATGTCACACAAGTTAATTGCATCCAAGTTGTCTGCTAATGTGGAAATTCAAATTTTCTCAATTTAATCAAGAAAAATCAAATTGAGAATTTCTTGATGCATTTTTCAACACTCCCTCTCTGTAAGAAAGGGATTATCAACCACCCCTATCTTGCACTTGTGGAACTTGAACTTCCCTCTTAACAAAGCCTTTGTCAAAATCTTAGCATCTTGTTCCTTTGTCGAAATATATTGTAGCAATATTATTTGCCTCTACACACAGTCCCGTACATGGTGATACCAGATATCTATATGCTTGGATATATTGTGAAATACATGATTCTTAGAGAGCTTCATGTAACTTTTATTATCATTGTAGATCATGTTAGCTCTCTGTAATTTCCCCAAGCTGAAAAGGGAAACTCAGAGGTAACCACAAACCACTTAGAAGTTGGAATCTAGACCTTCTAATTTCAGAGAGGGTTATCTCTGTATGAAATGTTCAATCACTTAGATGTTAGGCTAGGTATGGTGCGCAGTGGGGTATAAGTTTTAAAGGTTTGCTGGCAGGAAAGAAGATAGATCCATTGGGTAATACGATCACAAAGTTGATGATCTTATTGTCTGATGCTCTGTATGTCATTTTCCATTTATCTTCCACTCACCCTTCTACAATTATTTTGACTAAAAAACTCCATATTGAAAACATGATTGAAAAAAAAAAACTGAAAAAATCTTCCATATAATGAGCTACATGATCATAAAAGACATTATTTGTTCGATGATCCTCAAGGTATTCAATGACTGACTTGTCATGGCTAAATTTTTAGATGTATTCACTATGTCAAACCATAACTTAAAATGTGCATTGTCAAACTTGTGCTCAAAATCAAAACATTCATCAATCTAAAAATCATAGGGAAACACTACCTTGTATTGTTTCGGCTAGAAAAGGTTCTCAAAGGGCTAATTTTAACATCAGAAATTGTGGGACTGAATTTAAATGTCTAAGGCTTCAATATCTTTCTCAAAATTTTCAACAAATGATTCTAAAAAACAACTCTTCTCCTCAAAACATTTGCTTAATCTTAAATACCTAGGTAAAAAGACTGAGAAAGATTCTTCCACTTGATCATCATCAAACATATAAAAATATTCTCTAAAACCTTCAATAAAGAAAGGATATTCAACATACTTTGTCATCTCGATTGGATAGGCAACTGGATATGCACTTTAAACTTTGAATTTTTTGGATAGTGAAGTCGCCATATATGTTCTAAACTCTGGACTATTTGGCAATGGAGTTGCCCAGTGAATAATGCACAAAATTCTTGTGTATGATTACTTTTCACCGTCAGTAATCAAATTTGAAACTTATTAGTTCTTTCCCAGGGAAGATGGAACCTTTTCTCTCCCTGCAAATGATGGGACTATGTTAGCTCTCTGTAATTTCCCCAGGATGAAAAAGGAAACTTAGAGGTAACCACAAATGACTTGGAAGTTGTAAGATATCCCTTCCAAATTTAGAGAGGGTTCTCTCTGTCTAAAATGTTCAATCACTTAGATGTTAGGCTAGGTATGGTGCTCAATGGGGTATAAGTTTTAAAGGTTTGATGACAGGAAAGAAGATGTTTCAATTGGGCAATACGGCCATAAAGTTGATCATTTCCAATGGGAGGATGAAGAGAAAGAGGGATATTCTACAGGGTAAAGATAGGTTGTCCTTTTGGATTTTTTTAGTCAAAATCATTGTAGAAGGGTGAGTGGAAGATAAATGGAAAATGACATACAGAGCATCAGACAATAGGATGAATTCTAAATTTCATTTTAGTAGAAAACATAAATGTTTAGCAAACAGAAACATACCACTATTTGAAGTGAATTCTGAGTTAGTATATTTGTTCAACTAAACAAAACAACACATTTAAAAGCATGATTTATGCATAATATAACTTACAAAACCAAGAAGCACATCTCTAAATCAACTAACACATGAATCCTTGTAAAAAATTGGTCTTTGTCCTTTCATTCACTGGAAAATCAAAATACAATGCAAATAATGTTCTTCCTTCTCGAAACTAACTAAACAACCTTTTTCACACTAAAATTAATGAAATATATACAATTACCTCATCCCTTGACTTAGGGGGTCTATCTAAACCATTTCCCCAAGATAGAGTCAGTTACATTAGATTTAGAAACCGTCTGCTAGGAAATAGGGACTGAATTTGTGGAAAATAGGGGTCAAATATTAAATCATATCTCTCGAATAATGATAGATGTTACAAAGCCAAAGGAGGCTTTTGTTTATGAACTTGTTCTTGAGATAAAATTCTAGCACTTTTTGAAAATTTTTCTCTATATCCTTGGAATATGCACCCAAATATCATGACTGAAACAAGAAATAACGAAATCTGAAAAATAGTTTGTACTGATTCATTTGAATCTTCCAATCTATGAAACCTAAAACAAAATTGAAGGAGGTTATTGTAGTCTAGCTTGTGTTTGAAAAATATTTCTTTCATATTTCCAAAATTAATCTCCATTTGGTCAAAAACCGATTTTGAAAATGATGGCAAAAACAATAAAAAATGCAACAACTGTCCAAAAGTGCAACAACTCCATCGTTCTCATACTTCTAGCCATGCCTTCGATTTTTGAAAGTGCTGAGCAAGTAGAATACATCCTCTACAATGTTAGGAACCTTTTTAAAGACCCGTGCTCAAGCTACAAACCTTTGTCCTTGAAAGTCACCCCTCATAGCAGAAGCACAATGAAATTCCACCTGCATCTATTTGACATGATGTTGGGGTCTCTAACTGAGGAAAATACTTAGCTGATCATGTTGACAATCTAACTGAATGAACCGACCCTTTGCCAATGATGAGAAGACAAGACTCACTATGACCTCACTCATGATCTTGTATGAGTCATCGACCCTAAACTTACTTGACTCAATCTTTAGGGAATCCATAACTATTTTTACATCATCTTTCACACACTCTAACATAATTACATCAATAATGAAATCTTACATTTTTTACAAAGACAAATAGATTTATCTCTAAGAAATCATATCAAAACATTTACACATTTACCAAAATAAATTTAAAGACAAACCTTGTTTTTGGCTACTATATTATGGGACACTAACAGATCATAGTTGGATCCATCATCTGACCAAACAGTCCAACAATTATCTTTCTCATCCAGATCACCTCACATGTTACTTGACTTGCAACAATGTATTCTGCTTCTTCGGAGCTAAATGACATAGATCTTTGCTTCCTGCTATACTAGAAAACAACTATGGACCCAACGCTAAAAATTCCACCTGATGTACTCTTTCAGTATGATGGAATCCCCTCCCAATTTGCATCTATGAAGCCACACAACTTCACTCTCTATGTTCCTTTGTACCATAATCTAAATTGGGTAGTGCCTATGAGGTACCATAAAACTTTCTTAGTTGCCTTCCAAAATAATTTAATTAGTGTAACCATAGATTGACTCAACTAGTTGACTGGATAGCACATATCTAATTATGTGTTCACAAGATACACGAGTGAACTCACTAGCTACTAATAAATGATAGAATCCACTTCCTCCCCTGAAGTGACATCCTCCTTCCTTTAGTTAGTCGTTAGAGGTGTCTCCATGGTCTTATAATTCTCCATGTGAAATCTATGTAGTATCTCATTTGCATACTTGCCTTGAGACACAAATAGTTCCCCATTGCCTTTCCATACTTCCAACCTGAGCAAGTAATGTATGAGACCCATGTCCTTCATTTCAAATTTCCTTGCAAGGTCCTCCTTGCAATATCTGATTAGCTTCTCATCACCAGTGAAATTAAATCATTAATATATAAGAAAATTATAAGTAATTTACCTTCTACCAATATGTGATATAGGTTTGCATCCTCTTCAATTTTGGTGAAGCCCAAACTGGTGAGATAGCTATCGATCTTACTGTACCAAGCACGAGGTGCTTTTTTGAGACGGTAAAATGATCACTTGAGTCTGAACACATGACACTATTGATCAAATGTCTCAAATCCTTTTGGTTTCTCAATGTACACCTCCTCCTTAATAAATCCATTGAGATATTTTGTTTTTACATCCATTTGGTGGATCTTACACCCCATTTGTGTAGCTAGTGAAAGAATTGATCTAATGGATGAGTACCTTGCTACAAGAACAAAGGTCTCGTCATATTCAATTCCCTCAACTTGAGAGTACACCTTGGCCACAAAAATGGCCTTATACTTCTCTATGCTTCCATCTGATATTTGCTTCACCGGTCTTGGAACCATTTCCCAAACACTGTTCTTTACAATGGATTCGTATTCCTCCACCATTGCATCAACCTAGACAGGTTTCTCTACTTCTTCCTTGAAAGTGGATGGTTCAGTCTCTACAAGCTCAATCATTAGAGCCATGTAGCCTGTATTCCGTTTAGGTGACCTTCTCTCCTTGTGAAAATTTGAAGGAGCTCCCACATTCTCCCTCACATCCTGCGCTAGTCTTTCAGCTTCCCTAGTTCTTTTTATACGTTCTCTGAATGGTTCCACTTAAGTGGTTGTCTTCATTCTCTGCTCCTCAATTTGTGGCTGCTCCAAAACTTCTTGAGGCTCCTCCTTTGGAGCTAAAAGCTCATCTTCTAGTGGGATCTAAAGCTCCCTATCAAGAGAGCACCACATCGCTTTCTCCTCATCAAATTTTACATCCCTTTGCACAACTATCATTTTGAGGGATGACAAGTACACATGGTAGTTGTGTGAAGTTTTTGTGTAACCCAAAAATTTCCCCAAATCTGTTGTCGGCTCAATTTTCTTCCTTGATTATTTGGAGACATGGTAGTAAACAGAGGATCCCAAAATCCTGAAGTGCGACACATCCAACTTCCTCCTCGAGAAAGCCTCCTCTGGTGTAATCATTGCCAAAATCTGATGAGGACTCCGGTTCTACAAATATACTGATGTGTTGCATGCCTCAGCCAACAAATGAGAAGGTAGGCCTTTTTCATGTGAAATTTCCCTCGCTTCTCCCACAATGCTACGATCCTTTCCCTTAGCCACCCCATTCTGTTGTGTGTTGTACGGTGTCACCAACTCTCGTCGAATGCCTTCTTGTGCACATAAATTTTTGAATTCATTCCACATGTACTCACCTTCATTATTTCTCCTGAGAGCCTTCACCTTCTTGTTGTTTTCTTTCTTAACTAGTGCCTTGAATTCTATGAACTTGGATAATGCGTCATATTTCTTCCACATGAAGAAGATCCAACACTTCGTTAAGAAGTCATAAAAAAAATGAAAAAATATTTGTGTCTGGAAGTGGAAATGTCTAGAAATGTCCACAAACATCAGAGTGGACCCCTTCTAAGATTGCATGTGGTTTGTTGTCCCGATCATGGAATGTGGATTTTGTGTACTT
Source organism: Pinus taeda (assembly GCA_000404065.3). Lineage (NCBI taxonomy): Eukaryota > Viridiplantae > Streptophyta > Pinopsida > Pinales > Pinaceae > Pinus > Pinus taeda. Next base: position 120,284 of record APFE031132402.1, read on the forward strand.
ACCAAAGGTACATCCTTTGCATACATCTGTCTGCTCAAGTGATCCTTTGGGGAGGCCAATGGTTATATAATGCATAATATTCAAGGTGCCATGATGCAAATGGCCAAGTCTTCTGTGCTAAACTTCACTGACATCGCAACCCTGTACTTTCACCACCTTAATGCTTAATGCAACACAATATTCCACATCTAGCTTATACAAGTTCTTCACATGAACCCTCATTCGCTTCACCTGTCCCATGGCTATGTGTCTAAGGAATGATTTTCCTTTGCTGAAGATCACATCATAACTAAGGTCTTCCAAAACAACAACATAAATGATATTTTTCTTTAGGCCCAGAATGAACATGACATCCTTGAGCCTAAAAGGGGAGCTTGACTCCCTCTGAAAGGTGACTGTACCAATCCCGGTCTTGTTGTACCTTTTTACGTCCCCTAGCTTGATGCACATCTACAAATATTTCTCCTCCAGGTCACTTAAAAAGTCTCTACACCCTGTCATGTGGACCGATGCACCTAATTCCAAGTACTACACGCTCCCCATCACTATGCTGACCATGCATGTGATAAGGGTAAAGTCAAGCTCAGACTGTGAAGCCAAAGATTCACCTATTGTTCCTCTCGATGTCTTCTTGCTTGCCTTTTTGTGTGGAAACTTCATGGCATAGTGGTTGAATTCATGACAATGGAAGCATTTACCTTTGGATAATTCTATCTTCTTTCCCCCTTGGTTGGATTCTAGTTTGGTTTGATATTTCTTCCCTTTTCCTTTCTTTCCCTTTCCAACCAATGCAAATTTTTCTTCATCCTCGTCCTTGGATGGTTTCCCATATTTGGTATTCCACCTTATTTCCTCCTGTACCAAATCACTCCATGTGTTCCCAATTTGGTAGTTTCTCACTCCCATTCACTGAATATTGGTAGCTATGACATCTCTTAGGAAGGCCTATAAGGTCTAGGCTTACCAAGTCATCCTATGTAACAATAACACCAACTCCTAAAAGCTTGTCACGAACTTGTGTGAACCTACTCAGATACTATGGGATAGCGTCATTCTTCTGCATCTTGATATTTCAAATGTTTCCTGTGGTCACTACTATTCTGGAACAGATCTGTTAGTGCCTTCCATATTGCACAAGGAGCTTCTTTCTCATGAAGAATGGTGACAATGTGGTCCCGTACTCCCTCCAATATTATTCTCCTCACCTTGGCTACATCTTTCTTCCACTAAGCAAGGTTCTGGGCATCAAATTCTTATGGTTTTGTAACATCTGCCTTGATGTATTCTAACAAGCCATTGTTATCCAATACCGCCTCCATGCGATGAAATTAGAGATTCCTTCCAAGGCATACTCTAGCATCAAGCAATTTAATGTCATATTATCAAATCCAAAGAGACCTTTCTACATTGAACTACGAATTCGAACCTTCTGAGAAACAAATTTGAAATTCCTGATCTAATGTGAATCCTGCTTTGATACCATGTAGAAATTATGGTGTATATTTTCAACTGCTCATGAATTTTTAGTCAAAATCACAAGACACAAACCTACTTTACTAATTAGTAGAAGTTAATTTGTAACTTAGAATAAAAATCTTATACATGCACTATAAATAACACACATGCACACAATATTTTTCTTGGGGAAAGAAATCTGCTAAACATCCCATTGACTGCTTGCATTAATGTGATGAATAGAGATGTAGTACAATTGCTTTTCTCAATTGAGAAAAACCTACAAGTGAATAACCTATCTATTTGCTCACTAAGAAGATCTGATCCAGTCTTAGTCAAAATTTTCCTTTGTGTTATCCTCCACAATGTCCGAGGCTGAGAGGAGATCAACAAAGGTAACCATAGAGCAAGCTTTCAGTTTGGTAGCTAACCATACCAAAACAAATAGGGATATCTCTATGATCAAAACAAATGAATTGAATAGAAAAGGAATAGATTTTAGGCTAGGTATACTAGGCTCAGATAGGGTTTGAAATTTTTTAGGGTTTGATGCTGGATAAGGGAGAAAAACCAAGCAGCTAGGTCAAAGGATCAAAGGGTTACAACAACAAAGATGTCGAGGAAAAAGGTAGAAATAATTATGTGATGGATTTAGGGTTTGTTGGTGTAGTGTAATGTTTGGAAGATGCAAAAGGGTCTTAATGAGCATGAGCACATGAATTCATTAAACATGAAGGAAATTAACATATAATGATATTCCCATAAAAACAGAGCTTTATGCAAAGAATTATGTTTATAAAATTTAAGGAAAACCACTAAAGAACTGATGAATGGAAAGAGAAGATGAATATATTTCATATAAAGATACAATGGAGAAAAAAAACATCACAAACTTACTGCACATGAATTCATAGATAATAGCTGCAAACTGTATCCTTTGATTTCTAGAAAATGTCCAAGTACAAGCTAAAATAGTTCTCTCCTTTGATGTCCAACCTATTCTATGACTGAGAAAATGATACATAAATACCAAAAAACACCTCCTCACTCTCAGGGGTGAAATCCATGACTTGTGGAGTTGTTCCCAAAGGTCTCAACCAAAACCCTAATGACTAGGGAGGTTAACAAACTCTCCCTCAATTTGAGAAACTGTTTCATTTTTGACCCAAAACAAGTGAAATTTGCATGTATATACCTAGTTTTACATTCATATAGCATAATTAAACCTCAAGTACATCATTAAGTTCTAAATTACAACATTTACATAGGTAAAAAGTGATGAATAAAATCATCCTCCTAGAAAAAGCACAACGTGGCTGAGGAAAAGCATAGCATGAGAGTGTAGACCACTTTTGGAGGCCTTCCTGAACTCCCAATTGAGCTCATGATAGCTCATTTGAAAGATATCTCTGTTTAGTTATCCATATATCCCTCAAGCACTGAAAATGATGAAGTATATCTCCTCAAAAGTGACTTCTCCCAAGACTTGTAAAAAAGCATAGTGTGGCCTCCAAAAACAAGGCAAAAAGGTGTCGTTTAGGTGTTTTTTGGCCATTTTCACTTGTAAAAGTTGATGAATTTGGATGCAAGGTGTCCAAAGTTAATGTAGGGTCAAAATATATCCAATAATGTAGAATTTTTTCCATTTGGATCTCTCTAGAAAAAGCGCAACGTGGCCCACGCTACACTTTTGGCAGGGTGACTATGCCAAAAATTGCCAAATGTGACCAAAAATTTGCAAATGACCAAAATGTTCACGAAAACTTCTCAAAATTTGTGTATAAGGTCCTAATATTCTATACTACACTATCATAGATGCATCAACTAGTAAATCAAGCTTACCCTTCTCCTTTTGATTGATTAGGGTTTTTCTTAGCCTTGCTTTCATTTGTTTGACCTTCGCTCTCAAAATCATGTTCCTTGTGTAATAATGGGAAACCATGTGTTTTTGAAGCTTCCTGTCCCTATTTTCCCTCTTTAGAAGCTTCTCCAAATGATCATTGACTTTGCCTAGCTAATATTCCTTGTCTTCATTGATTTCCCTGTCAATAAGCTCATTCACCGTGATTTGCTTTCTTTGTTGCTGAAGTGCCTTTTTAAGGCCTCTTGTCTTTAGTTTTTGTCTTGTCACCTTCTCTTGATGTTCAACTAGGTCCTCTGCATCTATCATTGATTTACCTTTAGTCTCCTTTCGCAATTTCATAATGTGCTTATCTTGAAGCATTCTATCAACTTTCAGTTGCATGTTTTCCTATTGTAGGCATGCTATCAAAGCATTTGCCTCTGTCAATTTGTCCTGTAACCTTTTGAGTTCATTATCCTTGTCCACAATAGGCTACTCAAATATCCTAGGCTCCTCATTATCCTTCAAATTACTCTCATCAACATCAAGATGAAAAGAGTCATCATCTTGGAAAAGTGTCTCATGATGCAAAGGTGATCCCCGTTGTGCTGAAGTAGAAGGCTTGGCCCCTTCCACAATATGTGGAGAAAACACAAGCCTATTCCCTCTTTGATAAGTTTTGACCACTTTATCCCCACATTTCTTCTTCTTCATTTTAGACCTACTAGATGAGGCAATTTATGTTTGAGTAGGGGGTGCTGATGATGAAATAGGTCTAGTAGTCTGGTTGGAAGAAGGCAAAAAGACCTCTGCTTCAATGAATGCCTCCCAGGAAATGTTTAGCTTCTTAAGATGATGAAGGACAATAATCTTGATGAGAGAGTGATGAAAGAGGATATTTCACTATATTTCACTGTTTCTATGTTGCACTTTGTATGCCATCTTGTCTAGGCTTCTATACAGGTAGTAGGGTATGTTGAGAAGTTTCACCCTAGTAAAATGCATAAGCAGTTTGATGTGATAGCTATAGAGCCTATAGAATATCCCCTCACAAGTTAAATACTTCAAGATGATCTTCATCAAAGGTGAAAACCTATCAAGGAGCTGGCCAAAAGGAAATATTTTCTTAATTCTATGTTTGTATGGAGCCTTGAGGTAGTGCTGATACAATTGAGCATCCAATTCTTGGGTCTTAAACCATTTTTCATCCATGTTATGTATCCTTGTGGCTACTACTATGACGTCAGTTGAGATGGTAAAGGTTACCCCTACAATGGTGACTTGACCTTTCTTGAGGTTGGTGACAAACAATATGGTCAAGTCAGCATGATATTACGCTTTTTGGACCAACTCACAAAATTCAAAACACCCAACATGCTGAAAAGCTTGATGGCAAGTGGTGAGGACATCAGTTCCTGAGTATTTTATGGCTCATATCTTGACACTTTCCCACCCTTGTTATAATTTTTCTTCTCCTCCTCCATAGTAGACTATGATAGCAAACCTTAGGGGCAAAACAGGGGAAGGAAAAAAGAGAATGGAATTATGGGTTTAGGGAGTAGGAATAGGTGTGACAAAATTTTGGAGGGATGTAAGGTAGCTTAGGTAAGTGAAATGAAGGGAAAAATGAAGGTTTATGGGGCTATGGAATTTAAACACAACTCAAATTGAGAAAACTGCTAAAAGTGCAGCGAGTAGGGGTAGGTTTTGGGAATAGGCCTTAGGGAACGAAAATGACAGGGTTTAGGATTTTAGGGATGTATATATGTGTGTAGGAGGTTAGGCTATGACAAGATATGGATTCTTAGGGTTTACAAATTCAAAAAAATAGTCTTTAAGAAAAGCGTAGCGTAGGAGCAAATGATAAGTTTCCACACCATAAGACTTGATAAACTGAGTGAAAGATAGCATGAGAGGCTTAAACTTTCTTGTTTGACCCTTATGAAATATTGTACTGAGCTTGGAGACCTTCTGCAACCACTTAGAAACTCTTTACCACAAAGCATAGCACCACTGCAAAAAGTGCAGCGTCGGAAGGAAAAGCGCAACGTGCAGTTTGGAAAAGCTTAGTGACAGAAGGAAATACGCAACAACTGGGGGGGAAAGCTGATTTTTTTTTTTTTGAAAATGTATGGCCCTAAACTTGTGAGGAAATGATGGATGATGAATGAGATGAATGAGAGAAAAATGGTCTTTTATAGCTTTGAGAAGTGACTTGCTTTGATTATAGTGAGGTGGCCCACCATATACTTTTCTTGTTGTTGATTTGAAAATCATGTACTTGTGAACCTTTTGAATGCATCTTTAGTATTATTCAAAGATAAATAGAATATATTTTTGAAATATAACTGCTTTTTGAAACATTTTTTAATCACTACTCCTTCACATGCCAATTTATGAATGGGATGAAGAATTGAATGAATGAAACCCTAGTGACCTAATGGATGAACTATGAACTGAATGATAACCATGATACTAAAACTGATATGACCATGACACTATTTAAAGATGGCACATCCAAATGAGGGATGGCAATGATCGAAACATGAAAATCTTGAAGGAGCAGCAGTAGACCTAGACACATGAGCCAGTGACCAAATTTTATTCTGAAAACCTAGTGACATGATAAAATTTGACTTTAAGTCCCTAACAAAACTTGCTAAAATCATATTTGATCACTAGTGATAGGCATAACTGACTGACACTAACACTGTACTTGAGCCCCTATTTCCTTGTGCCTCGAGAAATTAGGCCCATATTATTTAGGAATTTCTCCAAAATGGATTGAGCAATTCCCAAGGTTGATCATTTGATTGCATGCAACACTTGTAACTCAAGAATAGTATACAACTGACGTTACGTTGCCTCGGAATACCCACCATAGCTGGGGAACTCAAATTCTTTACATGCACTAGATATTTTGGGCTGATTAATCAGTTAACTAGATGATCACTTAGTTTGACTAAAGTCCCACTGCACAACTTGTTGAATTATGTAAGAAGGTTTGGTCTTCATAATTACATATCTAATCATGATTTTATGTATTTAATGAAAATAGAAAAATAAATTTATTATTGTTATTCTTGAGGCATGGGTTTCATGCTCAAGGGACATTTATTTTTAGGTCAAGAACCCATTGAGTGCTTCTAGGGCTTGTCATCAAGTTTTCAAGTCAATTGGGTCATTTTCATGTATGAAAGACCCTTTTGCGCATGTTACATATTGTAAAGAAAATTTATTTGAGTCAAAATAAAGTCAAAAGACCCTCCAAGACCTTGTCATGGTGCAAAAATCAAGTTGGCCTACATGAAGGGAAACGTCGGCCTAAATATAACAATTTGGACTCGACCTCATTTGGACACACTCACAAGAAAGTTCGATCTCCTCAAGATATAAGATGGAAAAGGAGAAAGAAGAAGAAGACAAACAAGATCGAAGTTTTGGGCCTCTCTCTCTCACACTTTTTGTTAGGGTTTCTACAGTCATTGGGCAAGACAAAATTCTAAAGCTACATAAATGTTGTGAAGATGCATGAAATTTATGAAGCTACATTGAAGTTGTGAAGCTGCAGTTAGGTCGAAGTTGTGAAATGTCGAAATTGTGAATCTGTTGGAGTGGTCGAAATTGCAGTAGAATCTGCTGGTCGATGTTGCAGAAGCATTTGCTAGAGGTTGAAATTGCAATAATTGCTATGAAACTTCTAGAAGGAGAGCTCATCAAGGGACACGGTCTTGGAGGGTCATGATCAAGGTTCATAGGTCTTAGAATTCGTCAATTGAAGATTTTATAAGAAGAGAATAATTCTTGTGGGTTTTCCTCTCGAGTGGAGAGGTTTTGGCCCTAACAGATCTCCTATATCTTGTGTCCCTTTTGTCTCACTATTATTTATGGTTTGGTAGTTGTTTGATGAAAAGATCAAAATAATAATGAAGTAAATAAATAATCTAATCAAGATAAGTAAAAAATACATCACAAGTAGTTATCAAAGTATGGAAATCACACAAACTAGTTGCCCCTAGATTTCTCAACACAACTGACCTTCAAGTAGTGTAACTGAAAGCAACTTGAGATAGCTGAATTTTATTGCTACAAATTAGCAATCACACACAATTAAAGGAAATATAACTCCTCCAAATTGAATTTACTAAGTAAACTTGGTGACACAAGCCATGTCACATAAGTTAAATGCGTCCAAGTTGTCTGTTGATGTGGAAATTCGATTTATCTCAATTTAAGTAAGGCAAAATAAAATTAAGAATTTCTTGTTGCATTTTTCAATAGAAGTAGTAGATCCTTAGACACTAAGTTTCACCATACCTTGGAGTTCTATTGGCACACCCATAATTTTGTAGCTCATTTTGGAGCTCAAACAATGTCTGGAGAATCTAGAGAAGCAAGGGTACCTATCTATAACTTTGTGCACCTAAATAAAAAGTAAGCATGGTGGTGTACTTATCTTTGGATTTGCGGGATGCTCCAGGGACAAACCCATTGATGTCTCAACATGCCCTTCTACTTTGGTGACCTTGCTTTATTTCCTTTCTCAAGTCACATTTTTTTTTTGGCTATGAATGCTTTGATTGTTTTGCAATTTTTTTTTTCTAGCCTCTAGTAGTTTTAAATTTGGCTCAAGGCCACTCTTATTTCCAGTATGGTAGAATAGCCATGAGAACCATTTTGAAAAATCTATTTATATTTCTTGGTTCCCCTTAGGTCCTGTTTTAAAACTCTTTTTATTTTTAGTTACATTCAAGAATTATCTAAATTGGGTGTCAAAAATCCTATCTTTAAGGTTTCTCTACTTTTTTCAAACTATCAAAGCCTAAATATCTCTTGCTTATGTGTATATGTAAAAATTTGATTTCCTAGTAATAGAATATCTTGCTTATGTGTATATGTAAAAATTTGATTTCCTAGTAATAGAATATCTTGCTTACTTATAATGTGTGTGTGTAGAGAGAGAGAAATATAGAGAGAGAGACATAGAGAGAGTTTGTAACGCCCTCCTCCCACATTTACCCAAGCTAACCGATCCACTAGGGTAAACATGTGATGATCGACTACTATGTTGTGATTCAAATCCCCAAGTACAGTTAAGGAAGTGGAACTGACAAAACACAACCAAACTAACCTTCCCCAGGAGCTACAAACCCTTCAGGAGGTAACCCAACCATTCCAGGTACTTAACCCCTGAGACAACTTATCTTTTACTATCCTCGAGCCTCATTCACTCACATGACAAGGCATGCATGTGACCAAAGCCTTCTAGTCACTCCCACAACAAGGCATTCCAATGACTGTGGACTTTTCCAGGCAATTATGAGCCAATGACCCCAGATTCTGTGCCACTTTTTCAGGGCCAGGACTCAGGCCACTGCCCAGAACTTCATGAAACTTTCAAGAATGATAAATTACATTGAAACAAAGGTACTAATGCAAACACTTAAGGACTTGACCAGACACCTACTAGCGATGACATGCATTTCATCAAAAATGTCATAAATATGGAATCTACAGGTCATAATAATAGATATAAGCATATGGGTCTCATACTTATTTGAGATTCATAAAGAAGGATTGATGCCTTATCACAATAGCTACATTATCATCTATTATGTCATATATTCATTATACTTCCAGTTACTAATCAAAACATGATGGAAGCCATACATCAAGTCTGTCCTAGAACATACTCATAACCTACATATAACCAACAAAAATAACAAGGATATAACAACCATAAAATCCACATATAAGCCAATACATTTACACATGAAATATCAAGGAGAAGAAGTTATTATTAATGAATGTAAAATCCAACTATGTATGGGACTTCCGTGAACCACCCAACCATAGATTGGTTGAACCAAATCTTTCTTTCAACCGATCACCCCCGTGCCATATTCCAAGCATTAATGTGGGATTCAAAACCAAACCAAACCAGGTTTCCTTAGGCTTTACCGCAATCCCCAAAGGATCACTAGGCCCTAAACAAGCATGGATGCCATCAGATTTCACCACCTACACCATGAGGAATTTTCCCATCTACTAGTCCCTAGGCTTTACCGTATATCCCATCATACATTGGTTGAGGATATCTAGGCCTAATCAAGACTCCACCCTCCAGGATTTACCGTATATCTTGCCATTCACTGGTCAAGGGTTCCTAGGACAGATGGAGGGCACACACCTTAAGGATTTACCATATATCCCGCCATTAATCGGTCAAGGATTCCTAGGCCCATTGAGGCACACAAAATCCAAATTTAATGCAACACCACCTTCTCCGGTCTAGGGATTCCTAGGCCTTTTGTTATTTCTTTCAAAGACCACCTCACTCAGTTTCAAAACCATCTAGCAATCTAGCTCAACCAAATACAAGAGAACCCATCACACAAAGGCCATCCAGAAATGGCAAGGCAAGGCTGAAGAACATTGTCACACCTAAAAAAATCACGCCAATGATAACAAGAGAGCCAAATACACACATTCATGTACCATGGATACCAAATCTAGCAAGGAAATCACACATGCAAATCGATACCTGAAAATAATCTCGCTGCAGCTGTTAGATGTTCCTCTTCCTTGGTTGATCTTTGCATTCCTTTAGCTTCTTGGTCCTTCCTTTACTTTCCTTGATCCAATGCTAGACTTCTCCAAGAATTCTCTAAGTGTCCAAGAGTGAGAGAGACAAAGTAGGGAGAGAGATCTCCAAAATTGAACTAACAAAAAGGTTACCAACTAATCCTCAGAAGCCTTTTTATTAATAAGTCCTCTAATTTCTTCAATTTCCATTATTTTCCTTCATTTTCCTCCTCACATGCAACCTATGACCTTTCACCTTTATTTTCTCCTAATTTCCATTATTTTCATAAATAAAATGAAAATTAATGCCTCATGCCTTTCCAAAGCCTTTGCCTTTTCTTTTGTCAATTTCCCTTAGCCATAATAAAACAAATGAACACCCAAACTAGGATGTTTTTACCAACATTCAGCTTGGAATACGTGTCCCATGACCTCGGTCTTATATTTTATTTACATGAATTTTTTACCAGGGCTATTACAGAATTGTCCCCTTAGGGGAACACTGTTCGAGAATGTTCAACAACATCTATAAACCAACAAATCGTTGAAAACAAAACATAATACCTATGTAGCTTTATAACAAAACTCGTTTAAGTATTTACAATGACATCCTACTGAAAACAAAACAACATACTGCTTAATGGAGCTTTATAACACAACTCATTACAATATTTATAATAAAAATCACATATACTTATGCATATTTGCTTCAAGCAACAAATAACCACACTTTCTATGGAGCTTTATAAATCAAGCTCGATACAAAATTTATAATGATATACACATACACATATGTACATTTTCTCTAACTAGAAATAAAAGGACATGATGTCTGCATCCACAACAAGGGAATCTAAAGGCTCACACCTGCACCCTCAAAGTAATACTAGGATTCACCTCCTTCCCAAGAAGTCCAAATCCAATGTCAAAATGAAATATACATCTAATGTCTAATGCTACAATTCTGTGCTACCTGTTCCCTCAGTGAAAATTTACTGGCTCATTATTCTAGGGCACACTCCCAATGTGCATCTGATTCCATTTGGCAATGCTAATGACCAAAACAGGTCTATTCATGACCTTCCCTTCTCTTATACATATTCCCTCTGGAAATCCGGTCACCCCCTTCCCTGCAGTCACTCACCTTCCAAGTTCCCTAACATCCAGTTTCTCGGGAAATCCATCCGTTGGCAAGAATTCCTCGCATCAGAAGTTCAAAGAACCAAGGCATATACCTTCCTCAAAACCATCATACCAGTCATAACATGCTCATGGAAATCAATGGACACTATTAGGTACCAGTGTCCCATAATGGCCCGCTCCTATTCTCTACCAACATATTGCTGCCTGTTCAAGTTCCTTTCACCGCTGCTACTAATATTCTTTGATAGAAAATTCCAATTACCTAAACCAATCATTCCCATGCTCTCCTGTGCCCAAGCACATAACTACCACTTGATGCAAAATAAATTGAAATCAATTCACACCATACCTCATTGGTAGCTCATCAATGAGGTACACTTGCAATTTTATTCACTTCTTGTCACAACATGTCAAACAAGCATCTTTGACCAAATCATCATGTATAAACATATCACATCTAATTAGCTCAAAATGCAACCATCATAATCAAAATCATAGATCACATGTAACCATCACAGACCAGAATCATAGATCACATACACAATAAAACTGAAATATACTGATACTTATCCTTTAATCAATCCTTAGATTCTACCTTTATCCTTTGTCCTTTCCTTATGCACATCGAATCGGTTTCCACATCCGAAAAACAACCAACGCCTTTTATTTTCTTCAATCACATACACATACATACAATGTAAATCACACACATACACCCACACAAAGCGTATAACAATGCAAAATGGATGCACCTACTCTCGACATGAAACACAACACATATAGCTGCAACCCTTGTACAACACAATACATACACTTACATTAGGCATATGACACAAAACATACACTTACATCTGACATACGACACAACAAATATACCTACATCTGGTGTACATTACAATACATATATGTACACAGGGTACAACACAATGAATACACATGTCGTGATGCCACAACTATATAATGAAGTACCACATGTAAACAACACAACATGTACGAAATGCACACAATACAACATGTACACTAGTGCCACATGTATAATATGTACATAGTACCACCTATACACACTACCACCTGTAGAAACATGTACATGACACCATCTGTACAACGTGTACACAATGCCACAAGTACACCACACCACTTGTACAATCATACACACAACACCATATGTACATAACACCACATGTACAACATGCACACAACACCATATGTACATAGCACTGCATAGCACCATATGTACACAACACTGCATATCCAACATGCACACAACATCGCATATCCATCATGCACATAGTACCATATGTACACAACACTGCATATCCAACATGTACATAGCAACATCTATACCCAACATTGCATATCCAAAACCACATTATCTCTACCAAGAAACCTTGCTTCAACTGTCTCTTTACCATCCATCCTTATCCTAGCATGCCCTGGATCATGCTGTTTTCATTCCACTGATGTATCTCTCAGCATTACATGTCCATAACTTAATCATAGACATATTATAAACACATAATATCAACTCATATCCACATGATACTAACCTCATAAATTTGTCGAGGCTATTCTTCCCACTTGATTCCCCATAAGACTAGGAACCTCTTTCATGCCATTCACCTACATAAGAAATCATTCTTTCACAATAATGATCCTTGACAACCCTGTCAGAAAATCACACACACACACACACACATATACATGTGAATGCTAACACAAAACAATCCTAATGACCCCATGAGTTAGTGACATACATGCATGAATACATACATACATACATACATATGCATATATACACATCAACATAATCATAGTCACAACACAATTACCAGATATGGTAAGGTCTAGGTTAAAAGAACTCCCTTTATCCATGCACAACATGCACAACATTGAGAACAATAGGTCGCAACATAGCCAAGGCATCTAACACCTCAAATACATTTACTTTACCTTTCATGTTACTTTTCTCATGACTGTCCTGCCACTATCCATTTATCCCAATGGACCTATCCAATCAACTGACTGTCATATTATTTCCTTCAACTCCCCTTATACCTACACCAAGCTTCATCCAGGTCTTACATTACCTCTTGGGTTTATTTCAGCTCTCCCAAGCTCCATTAACTTTCCTCTTTCCCCAACCAATTCCCAAGATCCTCAAAAAATAAAAGGCAAGAGCAAGAGAAAGAAAGAAGAAAACCATGTAAAACCAATAGAAATACAACAAAAAAATAGAGTGGCATGGCCATGCACTAGACATAATCAAGACTACAAATCAAGTGCAAAAAATAAAAAAAATACCAAAAGAACAAGACTAGAAACAAACACCATGACTCAATCCCCATGGTTCCCCAAGCTCCAAGGGAAAGCTCAACCTGAGCCTTCCCCAAGATTTCATGGCCATCTCCTTTTCCATGCAATCCTTTACATCATACCACCATAAACACATAACTGTCAGCGTATAAACAAATATAACAATATATCAATTGCCTTACCTTGTGCTACGCACGTTTCCTTACAAATGAATACATCCACGCCATCTCTCAAGGGACTCCAATCCTTTAATGAATCTAGCCATATCTCGAAACTAGCTTAATATAACTATCAAATACATGCTTAGAAATATAACATATATCCACATAATATCAGATAAAATCTAGGTTAAGAAGACTTCCTCTATTCAAAGCATTCATTCGTTTGGAATTGTGGTTTCTAAACATACCCAAAGGAATTATCACCCAATACCTTTCTTTTACCTTTACCTTGGTGCAATTGAGCCTTACTATGTATTGTCACATCAACCAACAGATAGTTATATAAACAAATCAACTATTACCTTGTCATGCTAATGCCAAGCATGCTACCTTGCAACTGTTTGCACATGTCGGCCACATGTTCCAATGATCAAAACATCATGTCTATTAATTGAAATCAACCTTTTCCAAGACTAACAACCATTTCATAATCAAGTAATAGCCATTACTCATACTACTGCCACAAGCACCTACTTACACTCAAGCACATATAAGTTGTCTCGACACATATATGTTAATACAAACCTCTTAAAAAGAGATCATTCCTTCATGCAATCTTATATAGATGTACTAATATCATGCAATTAATCAAACATTCAAACAACTTGCAAACATACCATGTTAAATAAATCAATTAGATGACATAATCAAACACTCAAACACCAAATAAACGACATAATCAAACACGTACCTTAATGTATCTCGGGGGAGGCTATCTTGTCTGCACAATCAATCTAGTTTAGCATGATATAACTTCAAAAAAAATCAACTCAAACATAAACGAGGCCATGATATCAATAAAAGTAACTAGCTAACATGTTCACATCATAAATTCATAAAAAATTTCCATTCATGCATAACAATCACATATCCACAATCAACCTAGATTAGTACAACACAATAGCACAAATATGTCGGCTCATACCTGAATATCGTAACCATAATGATCTTCACAAGCCAATCTTGATTAGCATGATACATATAACATCAAGAACTTAACACAATAACCATACTCATCATGCATATGACCATAATGCATACAACAACAAGTTACTCTCATTCATGACTATCTAATGCATATGCTTTTAACCACACTGATTAAGTAGTATCTATCATGTTTGTAACCTTAACATCAATATAATGGAAGGAACATACATAAAAATAATTAATATAACAACCATTAACTAACATACTTTCATACCCACCATACAAACTTGAATGACAATCTTCTCTTACCCTATGGTTTAGTGTTGCAATCTTGCTCTGGTGGTCTACGTCTCCTGCTCTATATCGACAAACATGTCAAAATCATAACATGCCAATAGCATCAAGGTGACACAAGACCACAACAATGATCATCACAATGCATCTCTTACCTACTATACATGCATAACCATGACCATGAAAATGCATGCATAACAACATATAGACACTGACATGCATAACAAATGCATATACAACTGACATGCATTCATGACAAACTCATCCCCACAACAACATCATGAACTTCTACACAATAATAAAACTGTAACACTAACCATCACCATGGACACATAATAAGCACCTAGACCACAAGTATAATGAACACATATGCAACCAACATGTATGCATGGAAAACACATTCTACTCATCTAATCTAAGTGTTAAACCATGCTCTTATACCACTCTGTAACGCCCTGCTCCCACATTTACCCAAGATAATTGGTCCACTGTGGTAAACATGTGAGGAGAGGATACTATGATTTTATTCAACTCCCCAAGTACATTTAAGGAAGTGGAACCGATAAAACAAAACCAAATTGACCCTCCCCAGGAGCTACATACCCTTCAAAAGGTAACCTAACCCTTCTAGGTGCTTAACCCCCTGAGACAAATTATATTTGACTGTATTATAGCCTTAGTCGCTCCCATGACAAGGAATTCATGTCACCAAAGCCTTCCAATCACTCCCACAACAAGGCATTCCAATCACTGTGTACTTTTCTAGGTAGTTCTGAGCCATCAACCACGGATTGTGTGCCACTTTTTTGGGGCCAAGACTCAGACCACTTCCCAGAACTTCATGAAACTTTCGAGAATTATAACTACATTGAAACATAGGTAGTAATGCAAACACTTGAGTAATGACTTGACTAGACCCCTACTAGTCATGACATGCATTTCGTCAAACATGTCACAAATATGCAATCGATGGGTCATAACAACAGATCTGAGCATAGGGGTCTCATACTTATCTGAGATTCATAAAGAAGCATTGATGTCTTATCACAATAGCTGCATTATCATCTATTAGGTCATATATTCATTGTATTTTTAATTACTAATCAAAACATGATGAAATCCTTTTAGGTCTCTATACTACTAGTGTAGCCACTTATTGTTATTAGTACAACCCCCTTATTATATTGTTGTTCCCATGTAGTCCCCATATTGTTATTATTGTTCCCCATAGAAGCCCACTATTGTTATTATTGTGCTCTCACATTATTATTGTTATGTCGGCTCTGATTATATTATGACCCCTTAGACTCCTATATATAGAAAGGAGGTCTTGTCATTGTATCATCCAAGAATTGTTCATTTGTGTAATGTAAAGGAAGTTTCCCCCTCGAGGAGGCTTATTTTGAAGGCATTTATCTGTCTTTTCTATCATTTTGTGGGCTGGTTTCATAACATTTGGTATCAGAGCTTTGGATTCTAGGGTTTCGCTACTCCATACAGGTCATCATGGAATTTTTGCTATAACTTTTTTTTTTGTAATGTTTCAGAAGCTAAAAAAAACCATTTGAGACGAAATCTTACTGAACCTCAGGTCCACGTTGTAGATCTTGTATCGCTATATTTTTGGATATCTGATCTGAGGAAGTTAGGGATTTTGCAAGCTCCATAATTCCATCTCAAACAAGTCATCGTGGAATTTTCACTATAATTGTTTTTCTACGAAGTTTAAGACTCTGAAATTAAAACCCATTAGATCTGAAAACTTGTTTAATCTCAGGCTTGAATTTCATATCTTGTTTTTCTATATTTTGGAAGATACAGCCCAAGACATTTAGGGTTTCTGCAGGCTATCAAATTACATCCCAAATAGGTGACCTTGAGAAAATTGTCATAACCTTCTCTTTGAGAATCA
The DNA here is from genome assembly GCA_000404065.3 of Pinus taeda. Lineage (NCBI taxonomy): Eukaryota > Viridiplantae > Streptophyta > Pinopsida > Pinales > Pinaceae > Pinus > Pinus taeda. Next base: position 136,977 of record APFE031132402.1, read on the forward strand.
TATTGAAATTTCGTAAGAAGTTACAGAAAGAGGACAAACTATAGTTTTATGTGTATCGGTTTTAGATCCTAAGGTTGAAACAATGACATGTGGCACTTCGTACAAGTTCTCTCTACTGAACTAGTCTATAATCAGGTCGTAGTGGCAGATTTGACATAACTCTTCCTTGCAAAATACAATCTTGATCTGACTTGTGGGGTTAGAAAGAGGACTCATAGGGCTACTGCAGGACACAATTTCATAACTTTGAGATCTGAAATTACAACATTACAGTCGTTTCAAGATCGAGCTCCTAAAATCAAGAAAAGGCGATATGAGGAAGTTTGATGGCAAGGATTCGTTAAATTGGATACTATAGATCGAGAAATATTTTGATCTACATGAGTTGAAAATGTTACAAAAGGTACGTATTTCATCTCTATATTTAGAATAGAATTATTTTCTATGGTATGAAGGGCTTTGTTCTCATAAAACACTTGTTACGTGGTCAATTTTCAAGGAGGAAATGATAACACATGATGAGGATACAAAGATAAACACCTTCTTTAGCCAATTGATAAATCTCAAACAAAAGGGTTCAAAGGAAGAGCACATTGAGGACTTTCAAAAAATAAATATAAGGGTAAATGATATTCCAGAGAAGCAAAGGATTGATGTCTTCATAGGGACTTTAAAGGATAACATTCAACATGAGGTTCATCTTTGGGAACCCGATTCATTGGAGAAGGCATTTAGGTTGGCAAAAAAAATTGAAAGTGAAATTATGGAAACAAGGAATCCCACCACTCACGATTATAATTATGGGAGTGTTTTTTCTCCTAGCCTTCCACAACCTACAAGGTTTACACCACAACAGTTGGAAGAAAAAGGAGAGAAAGGGCTTTGTTACAATTGTGATAGCAAATACACTAAAGGTCATAAGTGTGCTGAGAAGAAATTATTTTACATATATTATGAAGAAGACATATCAAGAAGAAAAAGGTTCAAGAAGTGAAAGATCACAACAAGAAAGAAGAAATGAATCCGGCCATATCTTGTAATGCATTGGTCGGAATTACCACTCCTTAAACTATCAAGATAGAAGGACATATCAAGAATAAAAATGCTCAAGAAGTGAAAGATCACATTGAGCATCAAGAAATGAATTCGACCATATCTTGTAATGCATTGGAAGAAATTACCACTCAAACTCTCAAGATAGAAGGACATATCAAGAAGAAAAAGGTTCAAGCAGTGAAATATCATATCGAGCATCAACAACAAGTTCTCCAACTTTTAAAGTATAATGCCACTTTGGTGCAGAATTGAATGAAACAACACGTAGATCAACATCACAGTGAAAAAAGTTTTGATGTAGGTGATTGGGTATTTTTACGGCTACATCTCAAGCAAGCTATTTATGAGAAGGAATGTTGGCAATACTACATGCACTTAAGAAATGGAAACCTTACCTAATGGGAAGACACTTCAAGGTAAAAATGGATCATGATATCTTTAAATACTTTTTAGAACAAATATTATCTTTAGAAGAAAAAAAAAATGGTCACAAATATGTTGGGTTATGACTTTGAAATAATTTACAAAAAAGGGAAGCAAAATGTTGTTGCAAATGCACTCTCAAGAAAGGATGAGGATGTGGAAGCATTGTTTTGCGCTATTTCTATTATCCAACCAAATTGGATAAATGAAGCAAGGGATGAATGAAAGAAGGACGAAGAAGTGTGCCCACTTGTTCAAAAGTTGCAAAAGATCCCAGTTCAAACAATATTTCCAGAACTTGACAAGGAAGGAAAATTCATATTGGAACCTGGAGCAGTCACAGAAATAAGAACCCGATAGCTACGAAATCGATCAATTTCAGAGTATCTTATCAAGTGGAAGAACTTACCCACTGAAGATTCCACATGGGAGGACAAGAATTTTATACAAAAGCTTCAAGAAATAACCAAGCATTGACGACAACACTTTTTGAAGGAGAGGGGAATGTTAGGTCCCTATACTACTAGTGTAACCCCTTATTGTTATTAGTACAACCCCCTTATTATATCGTTGTGCCCATGTAGTCCCCATATTGCTATTATTGTGCCCCATAGAAGCTTACTATTGTTATTATTGTGCCCTTACATTATTATTGTTATGTCGGCTCTAATTATATTATGACCCCTTAGACTCCTATATATAGAAAGGATGCCTTGTCATTTGTATCATCAAATAATTGTTCATTTGTGCAATGCAAATGAGGTTGCCCCCTCAAAGAGGCTTATTTTGAAGGCATTTATCTATCTTTTCTATCATTTTGTGAGATGGTTTCATAACAAATCCATACATTAAGTCTATCATTAAACATACTCATAACTGACATATAAACAACATAAATAACAAGGATATAACAACCTTAAAATCCACATATAAGCCAATACATTTACACATGAAATAGAGAATAGATTAATATTTTATTAATGAATGCAAAACCCACCCATGTATGGGAATTTCATGAACCACCCGACCATAGATTGGCTAAACCAATTCTTTCTTTCAGTCAATCATCCTGTCTAGTCAATTTAGTGTCCTAAATTGTTCTACATAAATTATCAATCCAAGTATCGTACACTGATGAAGTGTGGTGCACTATATGTGCTTTGTTAACCTTTTTCTTACTTCGTTGTTTTATAGTTTATGTTGTTTTTGGGGGTTTTGTTTCTTATGCTTAAGGAAATTAATCTAAGAAAGAAAAGTTATTATTCTAGATGAAAATATCTAAATTTTAATGGTCAACTAAATCTAATGACTTTTAATGTTAAAATCTAATTTCTAAAGAAGGGAGAAAAGGAAATGAACATTAGATAAAAAAAATCAAAACTTTGAATAGTTAGATTAATCTAAGCCGACAAAATGTCTATGAAATGAAATAAAAAATGATAATAACTAAATGAAGTGTTTTATCACTCGGCTATACAATTTTGGGAGAACTAACTCCTTGTGATAACATTTGGAGGGATCCAATACTTCATTGTTCTAAAACTGAAAATGAAATTGCAACAAACTTAAATGAAAGACTAATACTAAAAGCGAAATTGCAACTAATCTACTATAACAGCTAAATGAAGTGTTTTATCACTCTGCTATACAATTTTGGGAGAACTACCTCCTTATGATATCATTTGGAGGGATCCAATACTTCATTGTTCTAAGAAAAAGTAAACATAAAAATGTAGAGAAAGACTTATTCATAAATGAAATATTAAACTAACATCAAATCTACTGTGTGCTCTAATGCTCCAAGCACTAATTGGAAGATAGGAGGACTACTTTTTGGACTATATTGTTAAGCATAGATTACACATTTAGATAGATCTACAATCAACCGGTTGAACACACTTGCATTAATTAAACTTGCATGAATGTAAAATATAAACTATTAAACTTGAAAACAATAAATTGACATACTTGAATGAAATCAAAGCAAAACTACAAAATAAAATCTACTCTACCTTACATTCTAATATGCTCCATGACATCTCCTACTTCACATCTCCTTCCATGTTGAGAACTTCAAAGCTTTATTCATATTCTTCAAAATTACAAAGTACAACAAGTTGAGCTAACAAAGTTTACAAAGCTTCCAAATAAAGGAGAGAGATCTCCTATTTATACAAAACGATGAGAAGTCATCTTATTAATGAGAGTCCATGAATATCTCCCTATACCTCTAGAGTTATAATCAAAATAGGAAATGATAAGACACATGTCTTCTTAGAGTTTCAATACAAATAGGAAATATGACACATATCCTCATGATCCCATGATCCTCTCCACTCAAATTTGAACTTGGCCTTAGGATGCCATATAAAGGTCTTATAGAAACTTCCTTTTGACCTACACATGTCAACAATCTCACCCCACTTATTAGGTATAAGCATATGCACATTATTTTCTAATTTTTAACCACAATTTCACTTAAAAATGCTAAGAATCAATAAAGTTTGGAAAAACATAGATGTGGCCCAATAATGATGAAAGTGAGATGAATGTAGTGACATGGTAGTGAAATTAAGGTGAAATGGAGGTGATATAATGGACATGATAGTGAAGTGTAATTGAAGTGAATGACAATTTCAAGACCCAACATACCCCCAATTGAAGCTATTGCACATTCTCATGCAATATATATTGCATTAATTCTTTTGATCCTTGAGCTTTGGCTTAACTTTGCATGATATCATTTGATAACTTCATATTTCTGCAAAGTGTTTTACTTGAATTGCAACATGGTTGGTTCTTGTGTTACAACCATATTTTGTTGTTGCATTCTATTTTGATCTTTGAACTTTGCATAATGATAATTTAATTATTGTTGCAAAGTATATCTTTATTGAATTGCATCATGGTTGGTTCTTGTGTGACAACCATGATTGTGTTTGTATCCAATTATCCTTTAAGCGTTTTTGGAAAGCCATTGTATGCTCATAATAATAACACAATAGTTAATATATTTTAGAAGTATGTGGGCTTATGAATATGATATGAACATGGAAATATATGAATATGAATGTATTCCCCTCCCAACTGATGGTATTGGCAATTTTATGAAATGAGGAAGAGAAATGTTTTTCCAACAATTATCATTCTAGTTTTTTTATGAAATTCTGTGGTAAAAAGTTAGAAAATGACATACCTTAACTTACTCTTTGGAAATGGATGAGTTGTATGTGTGGTGGCTACAAAATTCTGATCATAATCTTCTTCAAGTGGCTAGACAAAAAGAGTCATGGATAAAAGAGTCAAGATGACTTTTTTTATTGATTCTACTAAAACTTGCTGAATTTGCTCCAAAATGCTGAAAATAATAGTCTTCATGTCTTCAAAACTCATTGGCACAATTCCTACTATGTGAATAGATGTTTTGATGTCGAACATAGCAGGAAATTGTTGACTTAGTGGCCATTAATGGATGCCACTAGTTAACGCGAGAACTCTCACCATTGATGACAATGAGAGTCAAGATGCCCAAACACATCTTGCTAGGTACGAATAAATTTGCCGATGTCAAGTCACCTAGAAGATCTGATGAACAAAGAACATTAATGTATTCCCATTGTTCATTGGAATGAGGACTTGTCATTAAGGAATGCAAGCCTCAAGGTGTTTTTGCAAGGAATTTAGACTCAAAGAACTATGGACTCAATAATTTGCATTGAAGCAGGGTTTATTTGCGAAATGAAAAGGATAGGAAAGGAAAAATGAAAATGGAAGATTGCAATTGAAAGTAGTAATGGCAATGGGCAATAAGCTCGTCGTTGAGCCTCTTGCTTTTATTTTTGGGTTAGGAGTGGACAAAAAGTAATGGAAAGTGTATGTGAATGTAAATGGAAAATATGAAGGGAAATGAGGTGAATGGTTTATTATGAAGTATGGATGTAATGGAGACAAAAGTTTTGCATTTGTTTGGATCTGATTTTGCATTAACATGTTTCTTCTTTCTTGTTGATCATCCTCTTATGAAACTAATTGGTCTCTTAGAGAGACACTATTCACTTGTAGTCATCTGTCCTTCCTCCTAGAACCTGCAAAAAAACTAATACTTCTTTTATAATGGAATGTAAGACTATAAAAAGAGAGAGGTGATCAATCTCTCTAGTTATGATATTTACACATAAGACTAAAAATCTGTATTAATGAAACAAGTTCACGAAGGAAAACCAAAAGAATTTATACCTGCTTCGGAATTAGTGCCTCATGTTAACTGTTGTTTGTTTTCAGAAATTTATTTCATTATGTTTCAAACTTTGATGATGGATTTCTCATCATGTATATCTCGTCGATATCTTTCCAACGATACTTATATCGTCGAGATCCGATTTCGTATGAGAAAATTACACTGATATGAACAATGAGGTTTTTCAGCTGCAGAATTGATGTTTAGCTTCTGTAGCTAAAAATCTTGAACAGAAAATTAGCTATCCATTTTTCATTATCAGTCCAAAATTAATCAATACCTTTCAGAAAAGTGAGTAAATAATCTACTTATTTCATTGATTCAATAAATTTTATTTTATTTTACTTGTGAACCTTTGGTTTTGCTTTTCATTTTGCTCCTTGAAGTCAGGAAGAACATGCGGTGACATAGTGATAGCACACACCTTGAAAACAATGATGGCTTCTTCATTTTGAGACAATGAACCAAATCAAAATTCATGCCATGATATTTTCCAAGCTACCCATGTAGTCATTTTTCTCTCTTGACACTTGGAACCTGCAAAAGCGTGAAAGTAGCAGTGGAACAATCGATTAGCTGCGGAATATGGCTGCGTTCCATAGCTAAAAGACAACCAAGACATCAGTTTTCTGATTTAAGTTATTGGAAAAGAAATTTTATGTAGCCAAGTACTAGGAAGAAATTCCAGGACCGTAGCTGGTGCATAGGACCAATCATTCATGAGCCTTTGTTCTCTGCTATTCTACAAAATTTCCTTCACTGTTTGAGAAATGAAGTGACTACGTAAAGAAGACGGATAACTATGGATATGGGGATGAAATGACAGAGAATATGAGCATGGAGTAAAATGACTGTACATACACTAAAACAAAGAAGTTGTATGCATGAAATACATGAAAACAGAGTGTGAAGAAGATATATGAAATGGAGTGGCTGCACACGTAAATTGTGTGAAAAATAGAGTGACGAATATACACAAATAAGAAAATAGAATGGCTATGTGCTTAATGTAACAGAGGGTTTGTATACACAAGAATATTGCAGAAGTATAAGAGAGAAACTCGGTGAAATAAATGAACAATGGGGTTTCAAAGAGCCATATTCAATTGGGTTATGTCATGTATCTAGCCGTTTAACAGGTGTGCTTGGAGAGGTATAGTGAAGTACGAGTCAAACACGGAGATTAAATCATGAGACCGTTTAGCCATTAAGGATGGAAGGTGTGGTGAATTGGACTCTTAGATTCACCATATGGATTGAATGCCACATCATATATTTGTTTTCAAATCAAATTTATCTTCTTGAAACGTGCCGTGTTCAAACAATCTTCTGTTTATTTACTAGTTTTTTCTCATGCGACATGCCAAATGGGGCTTCAGAGAACCGAAAAATTCTCCCAAACCATTGCGCAATTCTCCAAACTATTTTTGAGTTATCTAATTGACCTTGTTCCTGGAAAAACCCATGGTTTTTTTCCTAATTCGTTTTCATTTGGCCGGAATTTGCATTTAAAGTTTGATGTTTTTTCAGTTCTATGTTTTCTAGAAAATGTGTCTTCTGTAAAATCAATTTAGAATTTTCTTCATATGCAATTACAGCACAGACAAATAGAAAATGAACCAGCCAGTGGTGTGTTCTAAAATCCATGGTAATCTTGAAAACAGACAGAGAAGAGAAGGCCCAAAAGGAAGATAAAAATGAAGATGCAACCCTCAACCAAATCATGGTTAGGCTTAGCTATCTAGAGTTGGGTGATTTTGGTTCGTCCGTGTGCATGTATCCCGCTACAACATATTGTGCATATAGGCCACAGGAGGCCATGGCTGTTGCATATAAATAGCAGGATCCATAGGTTTCCCAACAATGAATCCATGGGGCACAAATTGTTGTTGGGTAGATATAAAAAGGGAAAGAATTAGCACCACCAACGTTAGAACTGCTACTTCCAACTAAGAGAGAAGCTATAGGGGTTCCAAGATTGATAACTTGATTCTCCTTCAACTCATCCCTCGGCACAATATTGACCAGAAAATCGAAAATATCAGTCATCCAAGCCTGAAATCTCATCGATATATGTTTTATTTGCAGGTTTGTTTGAAGGCCAAAGCGCAAACATGAATGCAGGTTTTCTATTGAGGCCACAGTGGAAACTGGGATTGGAGATAGCCATTGGTTGTTGTTGTTGTTGTTGTTTTCTTTTTTCTTTTTCTTCTGAAATTGTGAATTTTTATAGAAATGATTAATGGTTCTCAATTGTAGGCAACTAAGGCTTCAAAGTGAATGTATTAGACCCTAAAAACAAGACTTTGACTATGGTCTTAAGCTGGTTTTTTTATCGGTCTGGGATGGGTGACTAGGATAAAATCCATGTCGAGACGATTCCAGAGATGCCCATGTGGTCGGTTTCTTCATTTGGCATCTGTAATCTGCTAAACCTTGGAAATAGCTACGGAACACATAGTTAGCTACGGAACACATAGTTAGCTACGGAACAAGGCTGTGTTCCATAGCTAATTTGCAAAATCTTATTAAACATGACACATTGTTTTGAGGGTCACTTCAAACCATAACTAGTCAGTCTTGGACAACTGAACCTATCAAAGCAGTTGGATTTTTTTAGTGTTATTTTCTCAATTGAATCAAATGAAATGATGATTTTTTTTATTTTTTTTTTTAACATAAAAATTATTTTTCTGATCCTCTAGATCACACAAAGTGTAGGGGGAGTGCATACTCGAGAATTTTTTATTTTTTTTTAGATGTAAGAAATAAGGTCTCCTAATTACACTTCACCGACGATGACGCCAAAATGTCTAGTCAATTTAGTGTCCTAAATTGCTCTACATAAATTATTAATCTAGGTATCATAAACGGATGAAGTATGGTGCACTTTTTTCCACTGGAAAAATCTGTAATTTTCATTAGTATAGAGAAAATTACATATTGTTATGTTGTTGCATATGCTGTAATCTGAGTCTAACAGGAGGGACTCTGAGCTGTCTAGATACACCATGCAGGGTGCTCTTCCTAATATACAAAACAACTGCTTATATACTATTATTTATCTGTTTACACCTGTACATAGGCCGCGTAGGGCCTCTTTCAATATGATATAACATCAAAAAAGTTCAAAATTTTGAGTTTTACTTGCTTTACAAAAAACATTAGAAGATCAGGGACTTGCGTCCCCCTGGTAATGCTAGTCTATATACGACCGATGATAATAACGAAATTCATCAGTTCCCCTCTGCGCTTGAATCACCCATTCTCCTCTGGGTAATGACGCGGCCTCCTTGGATAATTGGTTAGCGTTGTTGTTATGCTCCCTGTAGATGTGATTACAAGAGATATTGTTAAATTCTGCCTTGAAAATATTTACTTTGTGTAATATGATGCTGAGTGTGTGTATGTGGCAAACAAATATGCTATTGAACCAGTTAATAATAATCTTTGAGTCCCCAAATATATTTAAATTGAAGCACTAATGTCCCAAAGAGAAGTGTAATAGGTGACAGAGGGTAATGGATGAAGTATGGTGCACTATATGTGCTTAGTTAACCTTTTTCTTACTTCGTTGTTTTACAATTTATGTTGTTTTAGGGGGTTTTGTTTCTTATGCTGAAGGAAATTAATCTAAGAAAGAAAATTTATGCTTGTAGATGAAAATATCTAAATGTTAATAGTCAACTAAATCTAATGACTTTTAATGTTAAAATCTAATTTCTAAAGAAGGGAGAAAAGGAAATGAACATTAGATAAAAACAAATTAAAACTTTGAATTGTTAGATTAATCTAAGCCGACAAAATGTCTATGAAATGAAAGCAAAAATGATAACAACTAAATGAAGTGTTTTATCACTCTGCTATACAATTTTCGGAGAACTACCTCCTTGTGATAGCATTTGGAGGGATCCGATACTTCATTGTTCTAAGAAAAAGTAAACATAAAAATGCAGAGAAAGACTCATTCATAAATGAAATATTAAACTAACATCAAATCTACTGTGTGCTCTAATGTTCCAAGCACCAATTGGAAAATAGGACTACTTTCTGGACTGACAAAATGTCTATGAAATGAAAGCAAAAATGATAACAACTAAATGAAGTGTTTTATCACTCTGCTATACAATTTTCGGAGAACTACCTCCTTGTGATAGCATTTGGAGGGATCCGATACTTCATTGTTCTAAGAAAAAGTAAACATAAAAATGCAGAGAAAGACTCATTCATAAATGAAATATTAAACTAACGTCAAATCTACTGTGTGCTCTAATGTTCCAAGCACCAATTGGAAAATAGGAGGAATACTTTCTGGACTATTTTGTTAAGCATAGATTACACAGTTAGGTGGATCTACAATCAACCGATTGAACACACTTGCATGAATATAAAATCTAAACTATTAAACTTGAAAACAATAAAATGACATATTTGAATGAAATCAAAGCACAACTACAAAATAAAATCTACTCTACCTTACATTCTAATATGCTCCATGACATCTCTTACTTCATATCTCCTTCCATGTTGAGAACTTCAAAGCTTTATTCAAATTCTTCAAAATTACAAATTACAACAAGTTGAGCTAATAAAGTTTACAAAGCTTCCAAATAAAGGAGAGAGATCTCCTATTTATACAAAAAGATGAGAAGTAATGTTATTAATGAGAGTCCATGAATCTCTCCCTATACCTCTAGAGTTATAATCAAAATAGGAAATGATAAGACACGTCTTCTTAGAGTTTCAATACAAATAGGAAATATGACACATATTCTCATGATCCCATGATCCTCTCCACTCAAATTTGAATTTCGCCTTAGGATGCCACATAAAAGTCTTCTAGAAACTTCCTTTTGACCTACACATGTCAACAATCTCATCCCATTTGTTAGGTATAAGCATATGCACATTATTTTCTAGTTTTTAACCTCAAATTCACTTAAAAATGTTAAGAATCAATAAAGTTTGGAAAAACATAGATGTGACCCAATAATGATAAAATTGAGATGAATGTAGTGACATGGTAGTGAAATGAAGGTGAAATGGAGGTGATATAATGGACATGATAGTGAAAGTGTAATTGAAGTGAATGACAATTTCAAGACCCGACATAGCCCCCAACTGAAGCTATTGCATGTCCTCATGCAATATATATTGCATTAATTCTTTTTATCCTTGAGCTTTGGCTTAACTTTGCATGATATCATTTGATAACTTCATATTTCTGCAAAGTGTTTTACTTGAATTGCAACATGGTTGGTTCTTGTGTTACAACCATATTTTGTTGTTGCATTCTATTTTGATCTTTGAACTTTGCATAATGATAAAATAATTATTGTTGCAAAGTATATCTTTATTGGATTGCATCATGGTTGGTTCTTGTGTGACAACCATGATTGTGTTTGTATCCAATTATTCTTTAAGCACTTTTGAAAAGCCATTGTATGCTCATAATAATAACGTAATAGTTAATATATTTTGGAAGTATGTGGGCTTATGAATATGATATGAACATGGAAAGATATAAATATGAATATATCCCTTCCCCCTCCCACCCCCCAACTGATGGTATTGGAAATTTTATGAAATGAGAAAGAGAAATGTTTTTCCAACAATTATCATTCTAGATTTTTAAGAAATTCTATGTTAAAAAGTTAGAAAATGACGTACCTTAACTTACCCTTTGGAAATGGATGAGTTGTATGTGTGGTGGCTACAAAATTTTGATCATAATCTTCTCAAGTGGTTGGACAAAAATAGTCGTGGATAAAAGAGTCAAGATGACCTTTTTTATTGCTTCTACTAAAACTTGTTGAATTTGCTCCAAAATGCTGAAATAGTAGTCCTCATGTCTTCAAAAGTCATTGGCACAATTCCTTCTATGTGAATAGATGTTCTTATGTCGAGCATAGCAGGAAATTGTTGACTTAGTGGCCATTAATGGATGCCACTAGTCAACACGAAAACTCTCACCATTGATGACAATGAGAGTCAAGATGCCCAAACACATCTTGCTAGGTACGAATAAATTTGCCGATGTTGAGTCACCTAAAAGATTCGATGAACAAGGGACATTAATGTATTTCCATTGTTTGTTGGCATGAGGACTTGCCATTAAGACATGCAAGCCTCAAGGTGTTTTTGCAAGGAATTTAGACTTAAAGAACTATAGACTCAATAATTTGCATTGAAGCAGGGTTTATTTGCAAAATGAAAATGATAGAAAATGGAAAATGAAAATGGAAGATGGCAATGGAAAGTAGTAATGACAATGGGAAATATACTTGTAAATAAGCCTCTTACTTTTATTTGTGGGTTAGGAGTGGACAAAAAGTAATGGAAAGTGTATCTGAATGTAAATGGAAAATATGAAGAGAAATGAGGTGAATGGTTTATTATGAAGTATGGATGTAATGGAGACAATAGTATCTGAAAGTTTTGCAAGTGTTTGGATTTGATTTTGCATTAGCATGTTTCTTCTTTGTTTTTGATCATCCTCTTATGAAACAAATTGGTCTCTTAGAGAGATGTTATTCACTTGTAGTCATCTGTCCTTCCTCCTGGAACCTACAAAAAAACTAATACTTCTTATGCAATGGAATGTAAGACTATCAAAAGAGGGAGGTGATAAATCTTTCTAAGTATGATATTTACACACAAAATTAAGAATTTGTATTAATGAAACAAGTTCACAAAGGAAAACCAAAAGAATTTATACTTGCTTCGAAATTAGTGCCTCAAGTTAACTATTGTTTCTTTTCAACAATTTATTTCATTATTTATTGTTTCAAACTCTGATGATGGATTTTTCATTGTGTTGATCTCGTCGATATCTTTCCAACGATACTTAGATCATCGAAATCCGATTTCGTATGAGAAAATTAGACTGATCTGAACAGTGAGGTTTTTCAGCTACTGAATTGATGTTTAGCTTCTGTAGCTAAAAATCTTGAACAGAAAATTAGCTATCCATTTTTCATTATCAGTCCAAAATTAATCAATACCTTTTAGAAAAGTGAGTAAATAATCTACTTATTTCATTGATTCAATAAAATTTAATTTTTTTTACCTGTGAACCTTTGGTTTTGTTTTTCATTTTTCTCCTTGAAGTCAGGAAGAACATGCGACAACATAGTGATAGTACACACCTTGAAAAAAATGATGGATTATTCTTTTTGAGACAATGAACCGAATCAAAATTCATGCCCTAATATTTTCCAAGCTACCCATGTAGTCATTTTTCTCTCTTGACACTTGGAACCTGGAAAAGCATGAAAGTGGCTGTGGAACAACCAATTAGCTATGGAATGTGGTTGCTTTCCGTAGCTAAAAGACACCAAGACATTAGTTTTCTGATTTAATTTATTGGAAAAGAAATTTTATGCAGCCAAGTATTAGAAAGAAAGTCCAAGATCTCAGCTGGTGCACAGGACCAATCATTCATGAGCCTCTGTTATTTGCTATTCTTCAAAATTCTCTTCACTGTTTGAGGAATGAAGTGACTGCGTAAAGAAGATGGATAACTATGGATATGGGGATGAAATGACAAAGAATATGAGCATGGAGTAAAATGACTGTACATACACAAAAACTGAGAAGTTTTATGCATGAAATACATGAAAACAGAGTGTGCAGAAGATATATGAAATGGAGTGGCTGCACACGTAAACTGTGTGAAAAACAGAATGACGACTATACACAGATACGAAAATAGAATGACTATGTGCTCAATGTAACAGAGGGTTTGTATACACAAGAAGACTGCAGAAGTATAAGAGAGAAACTCGGTGAAATAAACGAACAATGGGGTTTCGAATATCCGTATTCAATTGGGTTATGTAATGTATCTAGCCATTTAACTTGTGTGCTTGGAGAAGTATAGTGAAGTACAATTCAAACACAGAGATTAAATTATGATACCGTTTAGGCATTAAGGATGGAAGGCGTGGTGAATTGGACTCTTAGATTCGCCATATGGATTGAATGCCACATCATAAATTTATTTTCAAATCAAATTTATCTTCCTGAAATGTGTCGTGTTCAAATAGTATTCTGTTTATTTACTGAAAGCCATTTTTTTCTCACGTGGCATGCCAAATGGGACTTCAGATAACTGAAAAATTCTCCCAAACTGTTGCGAAATTCTCCAAATTGTTTATGGGTTATCTAATTGACCGTGTTCCCGAATTTTTTTGTTGCCTAATTTGTTTTGATTTGGTTGAAATTTGTGTTTAACGTTTGACGTTTTTTAGTTCTGGGTTTTCTCGAAAATGCGTCTTCTATAAAATCAATTTAGAATTTTCTTCAGATGCAATTACAGTATAGGCAAATAGCAAATGAACCAGCCAATTGTGTGTTCTAAAATCCATGGTAATCTTGAAAATAGACAAAGAAGAGAAAGCCTAAAAGGAAGATAAGATGAAGATTCAGCCCTCAACCAAATCATGATCAGGTCATCATGCCTTAGCTATAAAGAGTTGGGTGATTTTGGTTCGTCTATGTGCATGTATCCCTACTGCAATGTATTGTGCATATAGGCCACAAGAGACCGTGGCTGTTGCATATAAATAGAAGGATCCATAGGTTTCAGAACAATGAATCCACTGGGTGCAGAATGTTGTTGGGTAGATAATAAAAAGGGAAAGAATTAGCACCACCAACATTAGAACTGTTGCTTCCAACTGAGAGAGAAGCTATAGGGGTTCCAAGATTAATAACCTGATTCTCCTTCAACTCATCCCTCGGCACAATATTAACCAGAAAATCATAAATAGCCAAGCCTAAAATCTCATCGATATATGTTTTATTTGCAGGTTTGTTTGAAGGCCAAAGCGCAAACAGGAATGCATGTTTTCTATTGAGGTTGCAATGGAAACTGGGATTGAAGATAGCTATTGGTGGTTGTTGTTGTTTTTTCTTTTGAAATTGTGACTTTTTATAGAAATGATTAATGGTTCTCAATTTCAGGCGAGGAAGGCTTGAAAGTGAATGTACTAGACCCTGAAAACAGGGCTTTGACTATGGTCTTAAGCTGGTTTTTTTATCAATCTAGGCTGGGTGACTAGGATAAAATCCATGTCGAGACGATTCCAAAGATGCCTATGTGGTCAGTTTCTTCGTTTGACGCCTGTAACCTGCTAAACCTTGGAAATAGTTATGAAACACATAGTTAGCTGTGGAACAAGGTTGCGTTCCATAGCTAATTTGTAAAAACTTATTAAGGAGAACACAGTGTTTTGAGGGTCACTTCAAACCATAACCAGTCAGTCTTGGACAAATGAACCTACCAAAGCAGTTGGATTTTTTTATTGTTTTTTTTTTCATTAAATCAAATGAAATGATGATTTTTTTTTGTTTAACATAAAAATTCTTTTTCTGATCCTCTAGATCACACAAAGTGCAGGAGGAGAGAATACTCAAGATTTTTTTTAGATGTAAGAAATAAGGTCTCCAAATTACACTTCCCCAGCAACAATGCCAAAATGTCTAGTCAATTTAGTGTCCTAAATTGCTCTACATAAATTATCAATCCGGGTATCGTAAACTGATGAAGTGTAGTGCACTATATGTGCTTAGTTGACCTTTTTCTTACTTCGTTGTTTTATAATTTATGTTGTTTTTGGGGGTTTTGTTTCTTATGTTTAAGGAAATTAATCTAAGAAAGAAAAGTTATGCTTCTAGATGAAAATATCTAAATGTTAATGGTCAACTAAATCTAATGACTTTTAATGTTAAAATCTAATTTCTAAAGAAGGGATAAAAGGAAATGAACATTAGATAAAAACAAATCAAAACTTTGAATAGTTAGATTAATCTAAGCCAACAAAATGTCTATGAAATGAAAGCAAAAATGATAACAACTAACTGAAGTGTTTTATCACTTTGCTATACAATTTTGGGAGAACTACCTCCTTGTGATAGCAATTGGAGGGATCCAATACCTCATTGTTCTAAAACTGAAAATGAAAATGCAACAAAATTAAATGAAAGACTAAGACTGAAATTGAAATTGCAACTAATCTACGATAACAACTAAATGAAGTGTTTTATCACTCTGCTATACAATTTTGGGAGAACTAACTCCTTGTGATAGCATTTGGAGGGATCCAATACTTCATTGTTCTAAGAAAAAGCAAACATAAAATGCAGAGAAAGACTCATTCATAAATGAAATATTAAGCTAACATCAAATCTACTGTGTGCTCTAATGCTCCAAGCACCAATTGGAAAATAGGAGGACTACTTTCTGGACTATTTTGTTAAGCATATATTACACAGTTAGATAGATCTACAATCAATCGGTTGAACACACTTGCATGAATGTAAAATCTAAACTATTAAACTTGAAAACAATAAAATGACATACTTGAATGAAATCAAAGCAAAACTACAAAATAAAATCTACTCTACCTTACATTCTAATATACTCCATGACATCTCCTACTTCACATCTCTTTCCATGTTGAGAAATTCAAAGCTTTATTCAAATTATTCAAAATTACAAAGTACAACAAGTTGAGGTAACAAAGTTTACAAAGCTTGCAAATAAAGGAAAGATATCTCCTATTTATACAAAAAGATAAGAAGTCATCTTATTAATGAGAATCCATGAATCTCTCCCTATAACTCTAGAGTTATAATAAAAATAGGAAATGATAAGACACATGTCTTCTTAGAGTTTCAATACAAATAGGAAATATGACAAATATTCTCATGATCCCATGATCCTCTCCACTCAAATTTGAATTTCGCCTTAGGATGCCACATAAAGGTCTTCTAGAAACTTCCTTTTGATCTACACATGTCAACAATCTCATCTCAGTTGTTAGGTATAATCATATGCACATTATTTTCTAATTTTTAACCACAAATTCACTTAAAAATGCTAAGAATTAATAAAGTTTGGAAAAACATAGATGTGACCCAATAATGATGAAAGTGAGATGAATGTAGTGACATGGTAGTGAAATGAAGGTGAAATGGAGGTGATATAATGGACATGATAGTGAAAGTGTAATGGAAGTGAATGACAATTTCAAGCCCCAACACATCCCCCATGCCATATTCCAAGCATGAATGTGGGAATCAAAACCAAACAAAACCAGATTTCTTTAGGATTTACTGCAATCCCCATTGGATCACTAGGCCCTAAACAAGCATAGATGCCACCATATTTATCCACCTAGACCGCCAGGAATTTTCCAGTCTTCTAGTATCTAGGCATTACCGTATATCCCACCATACAACGATCGAGGATTCCTAGGCTTAATTAAGACTCCACCCTCCTGGCTTTACAATATATCCCACCATTCACTAGTAAAGGATTCCTAGGCATGATTGAGGGCACACACCTCTATTCTTTACCGTATATCTCGTCATTGACCTATCAAGGATTCCTAGGCCCACCGAGGCACACAAAATATGGCTTTACCGCAATCCTACCTTCTCTGGTCCACGGATTCCTAGGCCTTATGTTCTTTATTTCAGAGACCACTTCACTTAGTTTCAAAACCATCTAACAATCCAACTCAACCAAATACAAGAGAACCTATCACACCGTGGCTATCCAGAAAGACAAGGTAAGGGCGAAGAAAAATGTCACACCTAGAAAAGCCCATGCCAATGGCAACAAGAGAACCAAATACACACATGCATGTACCATGCATGCCAAATATAGCAATGAAATCACAAATGAAAATCGATACCTACAAATAATCCCACTATAGCTACTAGATGTTGCTCTTCCTTGCTTGATCTTTGCTTTCCTTTTCCTTCTTGGTCTTTCCTTTTCTTTTCTTGATCCAGTGCTAGAGTGCTCCAAGAATTCTCTAAGTGTCCAAGAGTGAGATAGAGAGAGAGAGTAGGGAGACAGAGCTCCAAAATAAACTAACAAAAAGGTTATCAACTAATCCTCAGAGGTGATTTTATTAATGAAGCCTCTAATTTCTTCAATTTCCATTATTTCCCTTCATTTGCCTCGTCACATGAAACTTGTGACCTTTCACATTCCTTTTCTCCCAATTTCCAGTATTTTCATAAATAAAATGCAAATTAATGCTTCATGCCTTTCCAAAGCCTTTGCCGTTGCCTTTGCCAATTTCCCTTAGCCATAATAAACCAAATGAACACCCACACTAGGATGTTTTTCCCAACATTCAGCTTAGAATACGAGTCCCATGACCTTGGTATTATATTTTTTTCTTCATGAATTTTTGATCAGTGCTGTTACAGAGTCCTCCCCCATGGGGGAACACTATCCTTAATGTTCAATGACACCTATAAACCAAAAAACCTATGAAAACAAGACATACTTCACATGGAGCTTTATAGCATAGCTCGTTGCAATATTTACAATGACATCCTATTGAAAATAAAATAACGTACCTCTTAGTGGAGCTTTATAACACAACTCATTATGGTATTTACAATATACTTATGCATATTTTCTTCAACCCACAAATAACCATATTATCTATGGAACTTTATAAATCCATCTCGATACAATATTTACAATGATATACGCATATATACATTTTATATAACCATGAAATAAAAGGATATGATTCCTGCATCTGCAACAAGGGAATCCAAAGGCTCACACCTCCACCCTAAAAGTAATACCAGGATTTACCTCCTTCCCAAGAAGTCTAGAATCCATTGTCAAAATCAAATCTGCATCCAATCTCCAATGCTACAATCGTGCACTACCTGTTCCCTTAGTGAATAGTTACTAACTCATTGTTCCAGGGCACACTCCTAATGTGCATATGATTCCATATGGAAATGATAATGACCAAAACAAGTCCATCACTGACCTTCCCTTCTCTGTTACATAGTCCCTCAGGAAATCTAGTCACCCCCCTTCATGCAGTCACTCACCTTCCAAGTTCTTCGACATCCCATTTCCCGGGTGATCCAGCCCTTGGCAAGGCTTCCTCGCATCGAAAGGTCAAACAACCAAGGCATATACCTACCTCAAAACCATGACTAGTATGCTCATGGAAATCAGTGGAGACTATTGGGTACCAGTGTCCCACAATGACCCTGCTCTTAGATTCTCTACTAACATATTTATGCTTGTTCCAGTTCCTTTCACTTATGCTGCTAACATTCTTTGATCCAAGATCTTTTACTTATAGATGCATCAAAATTACATGAAACAAATCTTATTAACCATGGAACTTAAAAATTACATAAAATAATGTGGAAATAACAAGGTAAGCATGAAACCATGACATAAAGATTTGATTATGGAGTTCATCCAATTTGGACTACGTCTTTGATCCCTGCTCAATAGTGGGGAGGCCTTCTTTCATTAAGTGGCATAAAAAGAGATAAATTACAAGAAACATTCATTTACAATCCTTATACCTCCAAGCTGGAAGATGGATGAAGAATGGAGAGCCCAACTTCAGAAATAGACAGTGCCACTGAAATACTAGTGAAAAATCGTGCAAAAACGCTTATCCAAACACCCAATTTGAATAATCAAGCTTTCTGCACCCTCTCAAAACCTCCCTGCTACTGAAGGCAAGGTTCCGGCCTACTGCCTAGTTAGGTTACTGCTGCACACAATGTTCTGACTATCGGCCAGTCTCCTCCCCTTTCCTGTGCAGACCGTCCTATATATATAACTTGATCGATCAACTCTTCAATTTCGGGCAGTTCCAATAGATGACCAATTTAGGTAGGTGGGTTGTTTCCAACAAAGATTCTTGAGCCTAGAATAGTACACAGGTAACAAAAATATCATACATGGAAATTTTCCACTGAACAGTTTAAACAGACTGTTCCATTTTAAATCTCAAACCAATGGAATAATACAAAATATCGGTGTATTCCTAAATTTGACAGATAACACAAAGAATCGATGTTTTAACTCAGTGGGAAAAACCTGACCTTTGCAACAAGCCGCCTGTGATAAAGGCGAAATAATTAGTGCATATCCCATCACAAATCGCAATTCGTGGAGCCAGGGGTACTACTGTACACGGGACTTTGCACATGATGATATGCGATGTGTGATAAATGGCAGACTTGACAAGACTATCAACTGAAATGCATAATGATATCACATCTGGGATCCATCAGAATATCGCAATCGATCGAGCCAGGGGGTAACATATCGGGACTCTACAACATGCAATTGTGATAATTGCAAATCATAACCTGATCCTGCCGAGGCTGATTCTGTACCTCTCCTTGCAATGTACAATACGTCGTTTATCGCATCGCACCCCTTCCCTGATCGGGGCCGATTTGTAACCATCATTCCTTGTGATATGTGATTGTGGTTATCGCTTTGAAACTTGGTAATGCTGGGGCCGATTCACGAACCTCATAATTCTAGGATCTGTGATCAATGAACTGTGGGGCCAATGGCAGTTTGCCACTTGGTGCTTCCCCATTCGCTGAAGACTCTGCCACGTCATTTTCTCCTGCCACCTGTCCAAGTCAAACTTGAACTTTGACTTGCCATAACTTCTTTAGATGAACTCAAATTTGAGTGTCATTCACACCGTTGGAATTAGGATGACAAACACTTCGGTCTGATGCTATGTTTATAGAGTTTCTACCACTTTGATTTTTGAGCCTTCTTACCATGCCATTGGTAGTTTTTAGAGATCTAGCTGGATCAATCCTCCCCACTAAGCGCTTTTGGACCACCAAAAGCATTTTTAGTCAATTGGCAAGTGAGGAAATTTCTCCCTCACTTTCTCTTTCTCCATCCATTGAGCTTTACTTAGATGCATTCCTTTGAAGCCCACATGAATGTACTCCACCAAAAGAATTAACACACCCAACACACTGTCTGTGTCCTCACCAAACCAAACTTTCAACCATATGCACGCAAAATAGGTACATCCTTTGCACTCATATACAAACCATACATGACTCAAACAACCCCTCAGTTGCCAAGAGTTTATAGCATACACTCTTTGGTCAAGGATTACATAAAAACCAATACCTCAACTACTCATAATAAAAGGCCACAAATATCATCGTTGTGTTTTGAAGCAATGGAAAACACATCATCACTTTTCTACATTTACTTTCAACGTATGATTTACAAATGGTGGCCATAACAAACTACTACAACTAAAAAACTATATTTGACTTAATAAAGAAGACCACCATGAATGTGGTGGATTCGTTTGTAGAACATTTTCACCCATTGGCTTCTTTATCGATGCTTTCTCGGCATGGAGCATATGACACGTGGCTCCCTGGTGACCCACCTCATTACAGTGACTACAATGATTCTTTCTCCTCCAAGCTTTCCTGGTCATCTTGGAGCACTTTCCCTTGATGTTCCTCTGATAGGTATTCATGGAGCCCTCACTATTGTTGGAATGTGAGGAAGTAGTCTCATGATCCATTGTTGGTTGGTCACTAGTTGTTTTTGAGCATTCCCTAACTTCCTTCTTGACATACCCAAGTCCTGCATGACGAGGAAGTTCTCTACTTTGACGGGGTTTATGATGCCTGGGCCATTAATGTTGATTCCCTTCCCCTCATACGCCATTCTCATTAACAGTTTGGAGTCGATACCTGTAGTATTTTTTTCAAAAGTAGCAAAATCATCATCAGGAAAGGTACATGAAATCAAAGAATCACTTTTTACCTCAAGGTGGTTATGTTGTAACTTTTCTAAGGCATCATCCTTGGCTTGCAACTGGCATAAAAACCTTTGTATCTCATTTTATGCTTCCTGTAGGAGTCTCCTTAGATCAACATTCTCTACTTGAATGCTTTGGTTGATCTCCTCAAATTCCTGGAGCCATGACACTTTGGGTGTCCCTCTCATATTTGGTACAATATCTATTGAAATTTTGTTTCATTTCCTGATTTAGAACCCAAATCGACAGGTCCATCTGCTATGATCCTAAGAGTTGCAATCTTCCTTTCTTCACTGGAATCTAACCCCAGGTCAATTGGTATACCTCGTGAAAATCCCGCAGCTTTGACCTTCTCATCTTCCTTTGATTCAAACTTGTGGTCTTGTTGCATGGTGGCAGTTTTCTTCTGCCTGTCCTTTCTGTCATTCCTCTTAGGTCTCAGCTCAGGGTGTAGTTTTCAACAATTCTCTTCGCCGTGTCCCTCTTTCTCATAATGTGTACAAGAGGGATTTGCCTCTCTTCTCTTGGCTGTTGCAGCTCCTTTTGGGTGGTCATTTTGTTCATGTTCACCCCTGCTTTTAAGATGCATGGCTTTCACACTGGCCTCATCCATAGTAGCAGGCTCAAACAATAACAATTAATGCCTTATGTAACTATGTAAAGAACTGATATACTTAGTTACAATCTCAGGCGAACCTAATGGGATGCCCAAATTAAATGCTTGTTTATGAAATTCTTCAGTGAAGCTTTGCAAAATTTGGCCTTTACCTTTCCTTAGATATTTGCATTCCATTAGTGCCTTTTGTTTATAACCCAAAGGGTAAAATTGGTCTTTCAACGCAGAAATAAAACTAGACCAAGAGGAAAGAAGGTTACTTGACTTGTCGCTACCCTGATGCAACTTTCTCTCCCATCAAATGAGAGAAATGTCACTCAGCCAAAGAGATGCTAATTGGGCCTTTGCCTCATCTTCTTCGATTGGTGAATTCGACAATAGACGTCTATATGTCTTATCTAATTAGTAAGTTTTTTTTCACTATACTCTCCATTATACATGGGCAAGTCAAACTTTACATCTAGCTTGAAGAATGGTTTCTTAGATGTATGTTTGGAATCACAATTAGGGTGATGAGAACTATCACCTGAAGAAGGAGAGGGAGGAGGATCTTCTCCACCACCTTCATGACTTGTTGATCTATTGTCATTGACATATTTCTTTTCATGCCCAAGTGACTTCTCATACTCTGAAAACAACTTGTCCACTATCTTTGCCACATATAGAATACCTTGTGTAAATTTTGTTCCTCTTCCCAACGAGTTTCTTTATTTTCCATGTTTCTTCTTCATTGTGCACGTCTTGCTTCGGGATCAAAGGACTCAAGATTTCCTTTGCCTTTTCACAACTTGTTTTAGGTTAGCATATACTCATGCAATTCGCATCGACAAAGACACTAATAATAAAATAATGGAACTTAAAAAGCACATAAAATAATGTGAAAATAACAAAATAAGCATGAAACCATGACACAAATCTTTGATTACGGAGTTCATCCAATTTGGAATATGTCTTTGGGCCCTGATCAATAGTGGGGAGGCCTTCTTTCATTAAGTGGCATAAAAAGAGATAAAGTACATGCAACAATCATTTACAATGCTTATACCTCCAATTTGGAAGATGAATGAAAAATGGAGAGCTTAGCTTCAGAAACAGACAGTACCACCATAATCCTAGTGAAAAATCATGCAAAAATTCCTATCCGAACACCTAATTCAGATAATCGGGTTTTTTGTACCCTCTTGGATCCTCCCTGCTACTCAAGGCAAGGTTCCGATGTGTTGCTTGGTTAGGTTACTGCTGCACGTGATGTTCTGACTATCATCTAGTCTCCTCTCCTTTCATGTGTGGACCATCCCATATATATAACTTGATCAACTGACTCTTTAATTTTGGGTAGTTCCAACAGATGGCCAATTTAGGCAGGTGGGCTATTTCCAATAGAGGTTCTTGAGCCTGGAATAGTATGCTGGTAACAAACCTATCATACATAGAAAAACGCGATCAAACACTTCAAACAAACCGTTCTATTTTAAACCTTGAACCGATGGAATAATACAAAAAATTGATGTATTCTTGGACCCGACAGATAACACAGAGAATCAGTGTTTTAACTCTGCAGGAAAACTTGACCTTTGCAACAAGTGGTCTGTGATAAAGGCAGAATAATTGGCGCATAGCCCATCACAAATCAAAATCAGTGGAGCTAGGGGTAATACTGTACATGGGACTCTACACGAGGTGATATGCGATGTGCGATAAATGGCAGACCCGACGAGACTATCAACTGAAACCCATAACGGTATTGCATCCAGGATCCATCAATATATCACAATTGATGGATGTAGGGGGTAACATATTGAGAATTTGGCGACATGCGATTGTGATAATCGCAAATCGCAACTTGATCCTACCAAGGCTGATTATGTACCACTCCTTGCGACATGCGATATGTGATTTATCGCATCTCACCGCTTCCCTTCTTGGGGCCGATTTTTAACCAACATTCTGCTGCGATCTGCGATTGTGATTATCGCATCACAACTTGGTAATGTTGGGGTTGATTTACGAACCTTGGACTTCTGTGATCATTGAACTATGGGGCCAATGGTAGCCTACCACTTGGCTTTTCCCTATTCGTTGAAGACTCTACCATGTCATTTTCTCCTGCCACCTATCCAAGTCAAACTTGAACTTTGACTTGCCTTAACTTCTTTATATGAAATCAGATTTGGGTGCGATTCACACCGTTAGAATTGAGATGACGAGAACTTCTATCTGATGCTAAGTTTATAGAGTTTTTTCCACTTTTAATTTTGTGCCTTCTTACCATGCCACTGGTACTTTTTAGAGATCCACCTGGATCATTCTTTGATAGGAAATTCCAATCATCCAAATCAGGCATTCCCATGCTCTCCTGTGCCAAGCACATAACTACAATTATATTCAAAATAAATTGAAATCAATTTACATCATGCCTCATTGGTAGCTCATCAATGAGGTACACTTGTAATTCTGTTCACTTCCTGTCACAACAAGTCAAACTAGCATCTTTGACTACATCATCACGTATAAACATATCAATTTGGTTAGCTCAAAATGCAACCATCATAATCAAAATCATAGATCACATGTAACCATCATAAACTAGAATCATAGATCACATACATAATAAAACTGAAATAAAAGACTGATACTTGTCCTTTAATCAATCCTTAGTTTCTACCTTTATCCTTTGTCCTTTCCATATGCACACCAGATCAGTTTCCACACCTAACAAACACCCAACACCTTTTCTTTTCTTTAATCACATACACATACATATAATGTACATCACACACATACACCCACACAAAGCATAGAACATCGCACAATGCATGCACCTACACTCAACATGCAACACAACACATACAACTACTCTTGGTCTACAACAAAATACATATAGCTACATCTGGCATACACCACAACACATACACCTACATCTGACATACGACACAACAAATACACCTACATTTAGTGTACATCATAATACATATACGTACATAGAGTACAACACAATGAATACACATGTCACGATTCCATGACTACACAATGCACATACGTGGTACCACATGTACACAACACAACATGTAAGGCATGCACACAATACTACATGTACACCAGTACCACATGTATGACATATACACAGTAGAACCTATACACAACACCACCTGCACAACATGTACACAACATCACATGTACACGACACCATCTACACAACGTGTACACAACGCCACATGTACACTGCACCACCTGTACAATCATACACACAAAACCATATGTACATAGCACCACATGTACAACATGCACACAAAACCATTTATACATAGCACTTCATATACAACATGTACATAGCACCATATGTACACAACACCGCATATCCAACATGCACACATCACCATATGCGCACAACACTGCATATCCATCATGCACATAGTACAATATGTAAACAACACTTCATATCCAACATGTACATAGCACCATCTATACCTAGAACTACATATCCAAAACCACAGTGTCTGTACCAAGCAACCTTTCTCCCAGTGTCTCTTTGCCATCCATGCTTATCCTAGCATGTCGCAGATCACTCTTTTTTCATTCCACTTATGTATCTCTTAGAATTACCTGTCCATAACGTAAACATAGGCATAATATAAACACATAATATCAACTCATATCCACATGATACTATCCTCATAAATTTTTCGAGGCCACTCTTCCCACTTGATTCCCCATAAGACTAGGAACCTCTTTCATTCCATTCACATGTTTAAGCAATCATTCCTCCACAAGAATGATCCTTGACAACCCTGTAAGACACTGACATATATACATGCATACATACATATATATAAACATCAACATAGAACAATCATGATCCCTATCCATCGTGTTACAAAAACTGCATATATATACCTAAACGCTAGCACAAAACAATCCTAGTGACGCCATCAGTCAATGACATACATACATACATATATGCATATATAAACATCAAAATAATCATAGTCACACACAATTACTAGATATCATAAGGTCTAGGTTAAGAGAACTCCCTTTATCAGTGAAAACATTAAGAACAACAATTCCCAACATAGCCAAGGCATCTGACGCCCCAAATCCATTTACTTTACCTTTCATGTTATTTTTCTCATGACTGTCCCACCATTGTCCATTTATCCCAATGGACCCATCTAATCAATCAACTATCATACTCTTTCCTTCAACTTCCCTTATACATGCACCGAGTTTCATCTAGATCTTACATTACCTGTTGGGTTTCTTTCAACTCTCTCAAAATCCATTAAATTTCCTCTTTCCCCAACCAATTCCTAATACCCTCAAAACATAAAAGGTAAGAGCAAGAACAAATAAGAATAAAACCATGAAAATCCAATAGAAATACAACACCACAAAAGAGTGGCATGGACATGCAGTAGACACAATCAAGACCGCAAATAAAGTGCAATAAATCACAAAAGACCAAAATCACAAGACTAACAACAAACATAATGACTCAATCCCCATGGCTTCCCAATCTCTAAGGGAAATCTCAACTTGTGCCTTCTCTAATATTTCATGGTAGTCTACTTTGCCATGCAATTCCCTTCATCATACCACCATAAACACATAACTCTTAGTGTAGAAACAAATATAACAATATACCAATTATCTTAGCTTGTTGTGCTAAGCATGTTTCCTTGCAACTAAACACATCCAAACCATATCTCAAGGGACTCCAATCCTTTTATGAATCTAGCCATATCTCGAAATTAGCTTAATATATCTATCAAATACATGTTTAGGAATATAACATATATCCACATAATATCAGACAAAATATAGGTTAAGAAGACTTCTTGTATTCAAAGCATTCATTCATTTGGAATTGCGGTTTCCAAACATAGCCAAAGGAATTCTCACCCAATTCCTTTCTTTTACCTTTACCTTCCTACAACTGAGTCTTACTGTGTACTGTCACATCACCCAACATATAGTTATATAAAAAAATCAACTATTACCTTGTCATGCTAATACCAAGCATGATGCACTGTAACTGTTTACACATGTCAGCCACATGTTCCAAGGATCAAAAAATCATGTCTATTAATTGAAAACAACCTTTTCCAAGACTAACAATCATTACTCATACTATTACCACTAGCACCTACTTACACTCAAGCACATATTAGTTCTCTAAGCAAATATGTGTTAATACAACCGTCTTAAAACGAGATCATTCCTTCATGCAATCTTATAGACACATACTCATATCATGCAATTAATAAAACATTCAAACAACTTGAAAACATACTATATTAAATAAATGAACTAGATGACATAATCAAACACTCAAACACCAAATAAATGACATCATTAAACACATACCTTAATGTATCTCAGGGGAGGCTATGTTGTCTACGCAATCAATCTAGCTTAGCATGACATAGCTTCACAACACATCAACTCAAACATAAATGAGGTCATGGTATCCACAATAGTAACTAGCTAACATGCTCACATCATAAACTCATAAAAAATTGCCATTCTTTCATAAAAATCACATATGCACAATCAATCTAGCTTAGTACAACATAATATCATGAATATGTTGGCCCACACCTGAATATCATAACCATAACCATCTGCACAAGTTAATCTAGATTATCATGGTACATATATGATCAAGGAATTAACGCAATAACCATACTCATCATGCATATGACCACAATTCATACAACAACAAGTTACTATCATTCATGACCATCCAACGCATATGTATATAACCAAACCCATTAACTAGCATCTATCATGTATGTAACCATAATATCAATAGAATGGAAGGCATATACATAACCATAATTCATATAACAACCATTAACCAACATCCCTTCATACCTACCATACAAACTTGTATGATGATCTGCTCTTACATTGTGGTTGAGTGTTGCAATGTCACTCTGGTGATCTACATCTCTTGCTCTATCTCAACAAACACATAAACATCATAATATGCCAATAGCATCATGATGACGCAAGATCACAACAATGACCATCACAATGCATCCATTACCTACTATACATGCATAACTATGACCATGACAATGCATTCATAACAACATATAGACACTAACATGCATAACAAATGCATATATAATCGACATGAATTCATGACAAACTCATCCCAACAACAACATCATCAACTTCTACCCAATAATACAACTGTAACATTGACCATCACCATCCATACATAACAAGCACCTAGGCCATAGGTATAATGAAAACATATGTAACCAACATGTACACATGACAAACACATTCCTCCCATCTAATCTAAGTGTTGAACCATGCTCTGATACCACTCTGTAATGCCCTCCTCCTACATTTACCCAAGATAACTGGTTCAATGGGGTAAACATGTGACAAGAGGCTACTATGATTTGATTCAACTCCCGAAGTACATTTAAGGAAGTGGAACTGAAAATACACAACCAAATTGACCTTCCCAAGGAGCTACAAACCCTTCAAGAGTTAACCCAGCCTTTCTAGGTGCTTAACCCCTGAGACAACTTATCTTTTATTGTGTTAGAGCCTTACTCACTCCCATGACAAGGCATGCATGTGACCAAAGCCTTCCAGTTGCTTCCACAACAAGGAATGGCAACAAATGTGGACTTTTCAGGTAGTTCTGAGCCAACGACCCCATATTTTGTGCCACTTTTTTAGGGCCAGGACTCAGGCTACTGCCCAGAACTTCATGAAACTTTCAAGAACAATAAATGAAATTGAAACAATGGTACTAATGCAAACACTTGAGTAAGGACTTGACTAGACCCCTACTAGACATGACAATAATTTCATCAAACATGTTGCAAGTATGCAATCTATAGGTAATAATAACAAATCTAAGCATATGGGTCTCATACTTATCTGAGATTCATAAAGGAGCATTGATGCCTTATCGCAATAGTTGAATTATCATTTTTTAGGTCATTTATTCATTGTACTTTCAATTACTAACCAAAACATGATGAAATCCATACATCAAGTCTGTCATAAAACATACTCATAACCAACACATAACCAACAGAAATAAAAAGGATATAATAGCCATAAAATCCACATATAAGCTAGTACATTTACACATGAAATACCAAGGAGAATAGGATATTATTTATGAATGAAAAACCAACCAGGTATAGGACTTCCACAAGCCTCCCGACCATAGATTGGTTGAACCAAATCTTTCTTTCAACCAATCTCCCTGGTGCCATATTCCAAGCATGAATGTGGGACTCAAAACCAAACCAGACTAGGTTTCCTTAGGCTTTACCGCAATCCCCATCTGATCACTAGGCCATAAAAAAGCATGGATGCCACCGAATTTCTTCCTATACCATGAGGAATTTTCCCGTCTCCTAGTCTTAAGGATTTATTGTATATCCCGCCATACAACGGTAGATGATTCCTAGGCCTAATCGAGACTCCACCCTGTAGGTGTTAATGTATACCCCACCATTCAATGGTCAAGAATTCCTAGGCCTGTTTGAGGGAACACACATCTAGGATTTACCATATACCCCTCCATTCACTGGTCAAGGATTCCTAGGCCCACCAAGGCACACAAAATCTGGCTTTACCATAATCCCACCTTCTTCGGTCTAGGGATTCCAAGCCTTATGTTCTTTCTTTCAGAGACCGACTCACTTAGTTTTGAAACTATCTGGAAATCCAACTCAACCAAATACAAGAGAACCTATCACATTATAGTTATTTGGAAATGGAAAGGCAAGGTTGAAGAACACTGTCACACCTAGAAAAACCCATGCCAATGAAAACAAGAGAACCAAATACACATGAATGTACCATTCATGCCAACTCTAGCAAGGAAATTACACATGCAAATATATACTGGCAAATAATTCCATTGTAGATGCTAGATGATGCTCTTCCTTGCTTGATCTTCTCTTTCCTTTTCCTTCTTGGTCCTTGCTTTTCTTTTCTTGATCCAATGCTAGAGTGATCCAAGAATTCTCTAAGTGTCCAAGAGTGAGAGAGAGAGTAGGGAGAGAGAGCTCCAAAATTGAACTGACAAAAATGTTACCAATTGATCCTTGGAAGCCTTTTTATTAATGAGGCCTCTAATTTCTTCAATTTTCATTATTTTCCTTCACTTTCCTCCTCACATGACACCTGTGACCTTTCACGTTCATTTTGTCCTAATTTCCATTATTTTCATAAATAAAATGCCAATTAATGCCTCATGCATTTCCAAATCCTTTGCCTTTGCCTTGCCAATTTCCCTTAGCCATCTTAAACCAAATGAACACCCACACTAGGATGTGTTTCCTAAAATTTAGTTTGGAATACGTGTCCCATTACCTTGGTATTATATATTTTTTTACATAAATTTTTTACCAGGGTTGCTACAGAGCCAATGTATAATTTTGTTAGAGTAAATATATTTCAAGTTAAAAAATAGTAAAAAATAATTTATCTAGTAAAGGGATTAGGAGTTGAGCCATTGTGTGATGCATTTATGTGTTCATAAATAATTATTATAGAGTTTTTATAAATAGGTATATATAGGGTTCACTGAACTAGCTTATGTAGTAAAGTGTTTTGAATTTGATAGTGATATCAATATTATTTTTCCTAATTTTACTAGATCTATTAAATGTCTCTCTCGATATCCCTATCAAGTCAAATGTCATAATTATCACTGATTTGTTTGAAGTGAGTATGATTAGTGAATATAAAGTACCTAAGAATTTTCCTACAAAGTACTTCTTGAAAGAAAGAATAACATGTACCACCCATTAAAAGGGAAGTGCAATATAAAAACAAGGGTAATAGCTATAATGCACCTTAGTCCCTCCTTCTACCACTACCTAATTGATTAAAGGTTGTGTAGAGTACGTAGAAAACTTCGCACAATGAAAGCTCTATGCACAGTGAAAGTTCTCCACACAAAGTTCTCCACCATAAGTTGGTGCGGAGCTCTGCATAAGTATCTCCTACATAGTCAGACATACTATAATCATATTATTATTGTGTTTATAGGCATACACTAGGAGATTTCATTTGTGTGGAGCTCCACATAAGGTTTTTTGGTTATGCGAAGCTCTGCACCAATGAATTTAGAGTTGTGTGTGCACTTTTGTAGTTTCAGAAGGGTCACCACCTATATTCCCTCCCTTAAACAATTCATTTCTGTTGTCTGTGAGAGATTCCCTTGTAATATACCTACATAGTTAAGCTTCAATTACACATGCTTGTAGGTTTCTTGGTTTTATGCAGATGCTAGAAGTTAATAATGTTATGAAGACAAGTGATGTCTCTTGTGTTAGCAAAAAAAGTAGAATACTATGGCCAAGTACCAGATGGAAGAGGATGTCAGGACTTATGCATGTGAATGTGAAGAATATGAGAATTATGTAAAAATTCCACAATTTTCTGCCCTTTTGAATTCATGAAAATGGCCTGCTTGTCACAATGAACAAGTTGTCAAGCTAGTATTGTAGGGTCTGGAAATGCATTTTTTCTTGGTATCGTCCATTCTTTGCGATTCTTAGCCATATGTGAACAAAGAGGAATGGGACAAGCACCTAAAATTGATGATGAAATATGAGTTAGAGGTTATTTCCATCATTTTCCAAGATGATCATTAACTGCCCATGATATAGTTGGTCATTAACAATGGTATTCTCTGGATGGGCACCGCGCAAGGGGTATGGCAACGATCCGAGGCATTGGCTATTAGGTCCCTATAATACTAGTGTATCCCCATTTTTGTTATTTTTGTGCCCATGTAGCCCTGATTTTGTTATTGTATTTCCCCATAGAAGCCAGCTATTGTTATTGTTGTGCCCTTACATTATTATTGTTTTGTAGACTCTGATTATATTGTGACCCCTTAGACTCCTATATATACAAAGGAGGTCTTGTCATTTGTATAATTCAAGAATTGTTAATTTATGTGATGTAAATGAGGTTTCCCCCTCAAAGAGGCTAATTTTGAAGTTCTTGATCTATCTCTTTTGTGATTTGGTGACATAAAATTTGGTGTCAGAGCTTTGGATTCTAGGGTTTCGCTTATTCAAACAAGCCATATTGGAATTTTTGTTGTAACGTTTTTTCTACGAGGATATAGAATCTCAAATTTTTTCCATGTGGAGATGAAATATTGGTCAACTTTGTGTAAAAGTTTAAAATCTTAGTTCACTATATTTTTAGAGATATAATCTGAGGAAATTAGGGTTTTTGCAGGATCCAAAATTTTGTCTCAAACATGTGACCTAGGAAAAAGCGTCATAACTTTCGTTTTAGGAATCAAATTTGAATTATGTAAAAAATATATGAATGTGCACATACTTTATTTTTTCATGTAGAAATTTCATAGTCGAAGGTTGAAACACAGACACGTGGAATCCCATACAACTTCGCTCTAATGAACCAATCCATAATCAGGCCATCGTGGGAGATTTGCAATAATTATTCCTTGAAGAATCCAATCATGATCATACTTGTGGAAAGATGACTTATATATATACCACAAGAAGAAATGTAAGAACTTGGAGATTCGAAATTACAGAGTTACAACCTTTTCAAGATCGAGCTCCTAAAAGTAAGAAAAAGGTGTGTTTTTTTTGCATAATTTGTGTTTGAAAAATCAGTTTGAAGTGATTCCAAGGGAATATTGAAGCATATATATTAGTATTTGGTTCTAAAATTCCTCCTAAGAAAAATAATTCTACACCCATTAAGCCCTCGGAAATCTATACTATGATGCATGAAGAGGAAGAATTGCAACATGATATATCAAAATTACGGGACCAAGTGCAACAAATTTTGCTCTCACAAAGAGCAACCAAAGATGAACTTTTGAAAAATTTGTTGCAAGAAAGGCTTCCTAGTGGTGACAAGGTACTCCATGAAAATCATGACGAGGACAAAGGGAATATGAATTACGATTTTAGAGACTCCAATGTGGGGTTTAAGAACCACCACATTCCAAAGATAGATATGAGGAAGTTTGATGGAAAGGATCAGGTAACATGGATACTAAACATGGAGCAATATTTTGATCTACAAGATGTGAAACCCTCACAAAAGGTACGTATTGCATCTTTATATTTAGAACCCAATAAGTTTGTATGGTATATATGGCTTTTTTCTTGTAAACCACTTGTCACTTGGTTAATTTTTACGGAGGAAATGATAACAGATTATGAAGAGACAAAGAGGAACACCTTCTTTAGCCAATTGCCAAATCTCAAACAAAAAGGTTCAATGGTGGAGCACATTAAAGACTTCCAAAATTTGAATATTAGGGTAAACAGTATTCCATAGGAGCATACGATTGATGTCTTCATAGGGACTTTAAAATATAACATCCAACATAAGGCTCACCTTTGGGAACTTGATTCTTTGGAGAAGGAATTTGGGGTGGCAAGAAAAGTTGAAAGAAAAATTATGGCAACAAGGAAGTTTACTGCTCACAACTATCAATATGGAAGTGTTATTCTTCCCCAACCTACAACTATGAAACCACAACAACTGGAGGAAAAAAGAGAAAAAGGGATTTGTTACAGTTGTGATAGCAAATACACTAGAGGTAATAAGTGTGCGGAGAATAAATTATTATACATATATTATGAAGAGGAGGAAGAAAATGAACAAGAAACATCAAAAGAGGAGGATATACACTAGGAACCAATCCTAGAGAAAGAAGAAATGAATCTGACCATATATTGTAATGCATTGGATGGAATTATCACTCCTCAAACTCTCAAGGTAGAAATATATATCAAGAAGAAAAAGTTAATAGTGCTGATTGATTCGGGTACCCATAATTTCATTCATTGTAATATTACCAAGGAATTGGATTTCTTCCTATATCCAACACTAGAGTGTCAAGTGATGGTTGCAAATGGAGGAACTATAAATTGCTCTGGAAAGTGCCATAATATCAAGATAACCATGGGGGATATGCATTTCATAGTCCAATGATTTCCATTCCAATGGGTGGTGCTGATGTTGTACTAAGAGTCCAATGGTTACAATCTTTGGGGACGATAGCTTTCAATTTTCAAGAACTTTTCTTGAATTTTTTTTTGGGAAGGAAAGGAATTTGAATTAAGGGGTAGCACAGGGAAACCAAGAAAGATAATCAACTCTAATGGCATGACAAAGCTTCTGAAGAAATAACAACGAGTCATAATTGCACAATTATGCTCACTAGGGGTTCATACATCGAAATCATGTATTTCTGTAGATCTCCAAAAAGTATTGCACACTAGGGGTTCAAACATTGAAATCATCTATTTCTCTAGATCTCCAAAAAGTATTGGACAATCATTCCAAGGTGTTTGAGACTCCAAAAGGCCTACCACCTATTCATCGTCATGATCATGGGATTCACTTGATTCCAAGAAGTGTTCCTCCAAACATCAAGCCTTACAAATATCCTTATTCCCAAAAGAGTGAAATTGAACGTATGGTTGAAAAAATGATAGAGGCTGTATAATTCAACCTAGTCAAAGTTATTTCTCTACTCTAGCAGTATTGGTTCACAAGAAGGATGGATCATGGCATATGTGTCTAGATTATAGGGAGCTCAACAAGCTCACTATTAAAGATAAATTTCTCGCTCCTATCATTAATGAATTGCATGGATAAATTTACTTCACCAAGCTGGATCTTCGTTTAGGATATCATCAAATTAGAATGAAGATTGAAGACATTCTGAAAACAACATTCAGAACTCATGAGGGTCATTATGAATTTTCAGTCATGCCTTTTGGCCTTACTAATGTGCCTTCCACATTTCAAGTTTTGATGAATTCCATTTTCAAACCCTTAGAA
Source organism: Pinus taeda (assembly GCA_000404065.3). NCBI lineage: Eukaryota > Viridiplantae > Streptophyta > Pinopsida > Pinales > Pinaceae > Pinus > Pinus taeda. Next base: position 171,775 of record APFE031132402.1, read on the forward strand.
AATTTGTGTTAGTATTTTTTGATGATATACTAATCTACATAGAGTCTTGGAAGGATCATGTTCAACATGTTGACATGGTGCTCAAACTATTGGAGGAGAAACAATTATATGAAAAAACCTCCAAATGTTTCTTTGGAGTTGTTAGGTTCCTATACCAATAGGTGTCATTTTTCATGATTGACTGTGCAAATGCCAAATATGATCATCCTTTCCATGCTGTAAAGGTTCCATATTATCAAAAAACCAAAAATTCAAGAAAAAGAGAAAGGAAAGGAATCCCAAAGAAAGACCAGGGAAGTGGCTTGTCAAAATGCTACTACTATACTACATGTTGTATAGCAAGTTCAGGATGTGAAATCACTGACTTTCTCACAATTGATGAATAGCCAGACAGTTTAACCCTAGCTAAATCATGTTTAAATTTATTGTTTTAGAATAGAGAATAAGGTCTGCTCAAACAGTTCAAGCTTGGCAGATCACTAGATGAGATAGAGAATTAAAGGGCCCAACTGCTCAATCTGAGCCCTTGGAAGAGATAAGGATAGATTTAGGTAGGAGGGCAGCCAAAAGAAAAGAGGAAATTAGGGTTTACTAGTTCAAATGCACCCATTAAAAATGAAGAAAAAATATTAGGAATTGTAGAATGGGTAGGTAGATTGAAGTTGCAGAAACAAGTCTATCAACAGTGTCATCTTTTTTTAATATGATCTATTTTTGGATATCTCAAGTGCCATGGTAAATGTGTCATCAGATGTTGCATGACTAACTCCCCCCTCTCTCCCCTCACAATAATCATTCACTAACATCCCTCAAAGAGATTGGGATCTGCTCAATCTCTTAACCTCACTCCATTTCTATAAAAGCTTAAGTGAAACTTCAGGTTTACTTAAAAACTCAAAGCCACATTTCTTGTGTAAAGTTTTATTTCTCCCCACACCCCCAAGTCCAGGTGATTCAACTTCATGCACCTATCATTTCCCCTTGTATTCATATTAACATGTTAACCCTATTATATAACTCCCACTTATATTTCCCCTCCCCTATTTTATACAAAAATACATGAAAAACCCAAAAAACTTATAATATCCCTACCCTTGGCAACTATAGCCATATAGAAAAAGTTTCAGGAATTATAATGTCTAGCAGAAACATATAATAACCCTCCGCGTCATTGGAATTTATTTAACCCCCTGTTAAATTTTTCACAAAGTTTGATAGAAAGGATAGATGAAGTTAATATTGGAGAGAATATGTGGGACTTAAAATCAAATAATAACCCAATTTATATAAAGCTATATTTGGTAGAAGAAAGATAACATAGGAATAAAACCCAATGTTCTCGGCAATCGATATCAAAGGGAAAAATTATTCTAACACAGGAAAATTGCACTATCTTCAAAAAAATATTGGAGAGATCAATTTAGAAGGGGAAGAGTGGTTCCCAAAACCTCAATAGTCATGAGTTAACAAATATAATTCAGAGTGCACTTGAGAAGTGAAAAATAGCAAAAAATAGGAAATCTGAATCAAATTGCTTTTCTGTAAATGCTTGGTTTGATGAGGAATGAAAAATGGAAAGAAAAACCTTGAAAAAGGTAGGCGAGGAGAAGATGAATGTAAAGCTATATAAGAAGATTTTAAAAAAGAAAAAGTATGAGTTCATGCAAACAAGGCGAGAAGAGTTAGTATGTCTAGGCAAGAATCACCCAAAGAATTTTTGGCAGGAACTTCAACCAAGGAAGAAGAAAATTGAAAATAATATTACAACCAATCAATACTTTGACTATGCAAGATAACCCTATGAGAGGAGCCTCCTGTTAGGATCAACACAACTACAAAGATTTTCACATTACAGGAAGTAAAGACAGGAATTAAGAAGTTGAAAATAGGAAAGGTAAAGGACTTGGTTGAACTTTAAGAAAAATATTTAAAGTGGGGAATGAACATTCTTGCACCGCACATCATGGAAATATTCAACAACATCATTTGGAAAGGATTCCCAAGATATTGGAAAACTAGTCTAGAAATACCCATTTTTAATTTGGAGACATTAATAATCCTTCCAATATAGAACCATTATGATCAATTCTTTGTTTGCAAAGCTCTTCAACTGCATGGTGGAAAATAGAATCAGTAAGTGGGTGGAAGTCAAAGAAAAGTGGGAAAAAATGCAAGCTGGTTTTAGGCCGAAGCATTCTACAGTAGATCATTGTATTAAGTTGAGATACATTATTGAAAATGTTTGAGAGGGAAAAGAAGAAGTATTTTTTCTGCTTTGTTGACTTCAAAAAGGCATTTGACATGGTCCCTAGAGATAAGTTGTGGAGTACAATGGAAGAAATTGAAATTACTTTGCATTATAGAGTTGCTGTCCATATGCTTTATGAAGAGGTGAAAGTCAAAATTAAAACTTCGGCATGCATTTCAAAAAGCTTTAGAAGTGACATCGGAGTCAAGTAAGGTTGCCCTTTATCCCCTACTCTTTTTGGTTTATATATTGATAAATTGGAAGAATAGCTAAATCTGCAAGGTGGGGATGGTGTTCGATTGGGGGAGTTTGTGATAAAGCTTCTTTTATATGCTGATGACCTTGCATTGATTGCTAAATCAACCCAGGGATAGCAGATGAAGCTTTATTCCCTTGAACATTTTTGTAAAGTAGTGGGGATGCAAGTCAATATCAGCAAGGCCAAAATAATAATTTTCTCAAATAAAAAGAAGCAGAGCCAACATACATTATTTTTTGAAGGAGACATTCTTGAAGAGGTAAATGAATACAAGTACCTCAGGATTGATTTCAACAACAAGCTTAATTGGGAGCATTACAGAAAGAAGAGAATTTTAGGAGGGTGGAAAGCATTATATGCTCTACAAAACAAATGTAGAGAGATAGAGTTATGGGATTGGAAAACAATTAAAGTGCTTTTTGGGCTCCTAGTTTGTCCAGTGATATTATATGGGTGTGAATTGTGGGCTAGCAGCATCCCTGTCTCAAAATGGAAGCAAATTGATAAAATCCAAAAATGTTTGATCATGAGCAAGTTTAAAATAAAATGTTTTGTTTCTTATGAGATAATTTTGAGTGAAATAGGAGCAACTTCCATCAAAGCAATTTCTATGGTGCGTCTCATAAGGTATCTTCAGAGAATTGAGCAAATGGGAGAAGGTAGATGGCCTAAAGTTATCTTCAATGAAGGAATGAGTGAAAGAATGAAATCATGAATGAGACAAAACAACAAATGGATGCAAAAATGGAATATTTACCTCAATTCATGTCCCACAAATAGCAAGGATTTAAAGGGTTGTGTTATGGAGAAGTTTCGTAAGCATATATGGGGAAAAGGGTTGGGTAGAAAGAAGAATTACTATGTTCAAGAATTCAACCCCACATGTGATCTCCAGCCAAAAGAGTACATTGGAGCTAGCATTCCGTGGGGAGAAAAGATTATTTTCGCTTGATTAAGAACTAACTCGCATCAACTACAGTGCAAAACAGGTCGGTGGAAAAGGCCTAAAGAAGCTTGGGAAGAGCGGGTGTGTACTTTTTGCACTTTTGGGGTAGTGAAATCGGAAAAACATTTCATTTTGGAATGTGATGCTTTCAGAGACATCACAGACAATTACAACAATATGTTAACAATGATTCCTTAGAAGGGTGGGTCAGCTCATAATTAATTTGAATAATAAGAGGATTGAATTGAAAAAGGCAAAACGCAAGGAAGCTAGTGGTCTCATAGTCTATATCTAGTCTCGTGGACATTAAAATTTCTTTCATTCATTCATACGAAAGCCTTCAATGATAACGTAATAAATTATAAAAAAAGTAAATAAAAAAGGTATGTGGTAGATTGTAAATGAAATGGTTGTTTATAGAGAAAAATGTTCAAGAGGCGTTCCCTTTAGAAAAATGCTTTTCGCTATAAAAGGCTCCCCTTGTGTGTACAAATAAGTTTAGTACCTCCTTGTACTAATTTTAATGGTACATTCTTGTACCAACGAAAGGAAATAATAATAATTTTAATGGTACATTCTTGTACCAATAAAGGAAATAATAATAAATATGTCAAATTCATGCGATGGTATCATGTAAAGTATTGTTGAATAGAGGTTTATTCTTAATATGGATGTCGTTGAATTATGAGATTTTTTAATTAATTTAAAATAGTAATATTTTTTAATAATATTGTTAACTTTTAAAATATATTTTAAATGTATAAAAATTATTTAAATTTACAAAATTATATAATTAAAACTTATCATTTCAAAAAATATTATATTAATATATATATATATATATATATATATATATATATATATATATTAAAAACAAGTCATCTAATAATTAAAATGCACTATTAAATGTATTAAAAAACAAAGCCATCAAATAATTTAAAAGTATTATTATATATTTTTTTTTTTATATATTTTTAGTTTATTGTTTAATTTTAAAAAAATGAAAAAATAAATAAGATATGCATCTTTCTTTTAGGAAAGAAGTAATCCTATATTGGCATTGATTTTCTCAAAATTTACGGACTCTTTTGATAGTAAACTTGTAGTCAAATTCCACTCAGAAAAATAATGGTTTTCTCAACAAGATTTTGACGAAATCTACCATTTTTTTTTAACCCAGGTTACAACTATTAAGTTTCAGAAGTTTGGGTGCTCCATAATTTTAGATTTTTTCAAGAAAAATTGTCAGTATAAGTGAAAGTTAGTGTTTGGGCTAAAATTGTTGCATGCTTAGGTAAGTCCATAGCTTAGTGGTTATGAATTGATCCAAATTAAAATAGTGTAACAACAACTCTGTAGTAGCAATTGTGTAACAACAAATCTGTAGCAACAACGATGTAGTAGCCACTATGTAACAACATTACAACAACAACAACTATGTAGCAACCACTATGTAACAACACTAGCAGGTATTATAACAACAACATTGATAAGTGTTACAACAATGGCACTAGAAGGTGTTACAACAACAACACTAGTAGGTGTTATAACAATTCCATTTTTAGGTGTCATAGAGATGTGATTGGCAGGTATTACAATAATGTGATCAATAGGTGGTGCAACAACATGAATGGTAGGTGTTACAACTTTCATGTGGGTGTTGCAACATCTGTGAGATGTTGCAAATTCCACTTGGGTGTTACAACAATTGGGGTGCCGCAACAACTAGTAAATGCTAATCTATCAAAAAGTACTATATGTGTATTGACATAATAATGCCTCATATTAAAAATATCAAGTAACCACTTCATAGATTTTCTATTATAGGAGTAACAACAAGTGGCAAATGAGGTGTCACAACAATTGTAAAATGTTGGTGACAACTTAATCCATGATAATCAACAAATTAACCTTTTTTTTAACATAAATGAATTTTGATATTTTCTTTTAATGTTTGACCATAATTTCACATAAAAGATTGAAGATATGTAATGGAAACATATTAGGACTAAATCCTTTACAAGAATGGATTAATATATGGTCTACATGAGTAAAAAGTAGTTAAATAAGATAAAGGATGGTGTAAAAAAGTGGCATTTCTATAGTCTATCAAAAACCACACTGAGAATTGAAATGATATTCCATTAAATCCATCAACTATGTTTAGGTGGGATAGTAACATACCAATCTCTATAATTACACTATTCAAATAATAATTTTCCTATCATTTTTTTCCATAAAGAAAATATTGTCCTTTTCTATTACAAATAAGGAATACATAGCCAAAATACAATGAGTGATTACAACGCTTTATATGATTTTGCTTATTGCCTAGGAATGTAGAAAAAAAGCCTAACATAATATATTTTACAATAGAGGGACTTCGATGAAAACAACATCATCCACTACAATCACATAAAAAGATATAGAAAACTAAAAATAAGTGACAACAATCATCAAAACTTAGATCTTCATGCAAAATACGCTAAGAAAAGAGTTATGGTAAGATGACAAAAACCCAGTAATCCCAATGATGCCTAGAGATTGATGACATAATTGATACAAAGGGCATGTTGGAATGTACAATATGTAGACTGATCTACTCCAATGGAAATTGCTGACCTGTGGAGATGAGGATTCTCCCAAGACTCATTAAATTTTTTCCCTGTATTCCCTTAAAAAAATATAAAGCCTTCTTCCAGATTAAGAGCCTTCTTTGAAAGTATATCAGCTTAGTTATTCCATTCTCTATGAATACGTTGAGAAGAGAGAAAAAAAAAAAATCTTCAATATCGCTATTATATCCTTCTAGTGGATCAAATTCAATACATGAATATTACTTCTCCTTGTTAACCAATGAATGATACATTTGGAATCATTTGGAATCACCATGAACATGTAAGGAGTCAATTTTAACGTGAGAAGAAAAAACATAAGCACCCAATAAGCTATAATTTCAACCTTGGTATTGGACTCAATCCCCATATTCAACCAAATATGATAGGAAAGAGCCACTTGAAGAAGTGAGTACCCCCACTGCATAGGCCATCCTATGAGGAATTGTCAAAAAAACCAACATGATAGGAAAGAGGGCAGGATGGATAATAGAAAGGATGAACCAAATTTTGCTTTTGTGGTCTCAAGTTATCCTTGAAAAAACCAATTATCTGAGGAAGGATGAAATGGGGTTTGATAGACCAATCATCAAATATGAATTTGTTCCGCAACTTCCAAATTCCTTAGGATAAAAACACAGGTAAGTTTTGAAGTGACCCATCTTGAGTTCCCACCAATGAATACAAGATTCAAAGGATGTAATAATACCATTATTTGTGATATTGAGAGATGCTAAAACTTCATTCCTTAAAGCTTTGAAATAGGCACACTAGAAGAAGAGGTCATTAACATATTCTAGCTCATTCAAGCATAGGAAACAAACATTTGGACCAGTGAAACCCCTATGTAAAAAATTATCCTAACTGAGAATGTAGTTTTCTAGGGAGAGCCGTACAAAACATCTGAGTTTTGGTGGTAGAGACCATTTCCAAATCTTCGTACACCACCATATGTCCTTGGAATCAAGTGAGGAAGTAGAGATAGAGTCAAAGGATTGTTTGGCTGTGACTTGACCAGAGGATGTGTTCTATATCCAAACAATGGAGTCCTCCTCATTTAAAAAAAAAAAATTCTACTTGATAAGAGACTTTTAACAAAAGAATCCCATTCAACAATCAAGGATCCTTGTAAATCCAAATCAATATAGTTTTTCCAACAACAATAAGGAACAAACGGGGAACTATGCGTTGAGGCATGACATAGCCTAAAATATCCTTGTGCATTTAGAGAAGAGACAAGTTCTAGAGATAGTTGATAGAAAGAGTTACCCCCTATAAAGGGATCCTTTCCTAGGATAACCTGATGTCCATTTCCCACCTTCTAGGCTATCCATTTAACAGTCCAAGGTAAAGTCTTCATGAAAGCCCTCTAGGTAATCGACATAGAAGATTATTTCTACTACTTATAAGACTCCATCCACTATGAGATAAGCATGTTATGTATGTATTTATCATAAATGATATGGCTCTAGATACCTGAACCAATGATAACCCTCCAAAAACTCTTCATTGAAAGGGTTAGACCAAATAAATGAAAATTTTTAAAACCCCGACCCCTAAAGCTCTTGGGTTGAGAGAGAAAGTCCTATTTTTCCAAATGGAATCCAGATCTAATATTCTTTCTAGAACAAGGAAATTTGAACATTCATAGGCATATCTTCCTAATGGTAGATTTAGAAATATTAGAGAGTGTTAACTAGTATATTGGTATACTCTCCAGAACTAACTTAACCAGAGTCATTCTACCACATGAGGAAATCCATCTGTAATATTAGTTGTTGATTCTGCATTCAATCATATTAATAAGCCAAGACCAGTCTTCCACATAGTAACAATATGGTTTAAGATGATAATCCAAATTATAGGTAATGCCATGTTCTAGGGAACCACCTTGTACGGAAGGATAAAGATAATATAATTAATGGTTTGTTCCATAATATTATTCTGGAGGAAGGAGGATTTATGACAACTAATTTGCATACAAGTCATAGAGCAAAAGGATGTAAATGTAGTGAAAATGAACCCATTTATTGGTTCCTTCCTTTTCTTAGTCTTACCTTTTTTTAAATATAGTCAAGATTATAAGATTGAAGTTGCCAACTTAAATTTTTTTGGAATTTTAAATTCTTTTAAGTGAAAATGTTAAATTTATATTTAATGATGGTCCATCTTACAACGTATAGCTTGTGTACTTGACACCCTCCCTCCTTTTCCTAGTGGGACTTAAAATTTATTCCTAATGTGACTTAAACTTAATTCCCAAATGATCATTAAAAATCCTTGAAAAAATTTACTAAATTTACTAATTCACCTCTGTGGAGTGAATTATCGCATCATCAACATGATATATTCTTATTGCACCACAACACTTTTATTTTGTTGCTAACATTATCCCTTACACTAGATCATAATTGGTGTTTCCAAATTAGAAGTCTTGTACACGTTTATGTATGTACTTAATCCCACCTTTCAAGCTTGCATTATTGTTGCCTCATCCATGCTACATTTTTTTATTTGTATTAATAATATTTATAAGGAATTAATTCCAAATATCACCTATATGATTTATTTAGTTGTTGTGAAGTTAAACTTCATTTATCTCGAAAGCTATATCTATCCTAGATAATTTTCTATCATCATTTAGATGAACTACCACAAGAGTTTTGTGATCATGATGGAGTATGGAAGTCGATATCTCTTTCTAATGTATTATCCATTTTATCATTAAGCCATAATATTAGGCCAATATGAAAATATTATGGAGAACTTTTGACTACCTATCTTTTGAAATACATTTTTCTTCTAAAATATGGTGGTTTTAAATATCTATAAATTAGGTAAGTAGCACATTTATGGTGGTCCTTTCTCGAACTTACGTCTTGTGTAATTAAGAAATTTCTCTCTTCAATAGGACATAAACTTTATTTCCAATTTTCACTAAAAAATATAGTTGTTTTAAATATCTATAAATTAGTTAAGTAGCGCATTTAATGATGGTCCACCCTCGAAATTGTATCTTGTGTAATTAAGAACTTTCTCTATCCAATAGGGCATAAACTTTATTTCCAATTTTCACTAAACTTTATGTAATCTTTCAAGCCTAAATTTCAAGTCTATTCGGAGTTCTACATTGTTTCAAGAGTAAATTTCTTCAAGTCGAAGATCTTAGTGGCCAACGTGAGAAAGTTCGAATACTTTCTAGTAAAACAAATATTAACAATGTTATTGTGGATACTTTTCAAAAACTTTATTACGTAGCATATTAAAAAATTTAAGAAGTTGGAGTATGTTAATGATTATTTTTTTTCTTATTATTATGATATGGTTTATCTTATCATGCCAAGCATTTATTGCCCTTTAAGATTAAAATGAATATTTGTTTTTGTAATGTTGGTAAATGTTGTCATAATCTCCATCACTAGACTTAAAGCTTGATAAAATTAAGCCCATTCCATACCTCACCAACATACACTTCCATATTGTCTCCCAGATATTGTTGTTTACTGTAATTTGTTTACTCAAGTCAAGTGATATCGAGGAGATGTATTACTATGATCCTAAGGACTTACTAAAAGTATTTTGAGATATTTTAGTCAAATTTACGAGATGAAAATGGGTAGATTAGTCACCTAATTAGTAGATATGATGTATTCCATTAACATCAAGGAATTGTTGAAATGTATGCAATCCTTCTCACCATATAACTTGTCTATTAGGGCTATTGTTTATACATAGGGATCCTTAAAATTAGCAATTGAGTATCTACCATTAGATTTATATAAAAACTACTTGTCCTCAACTCGCATAGTGGAGAGGAATTTTTTTATTATCATGTTGCTTGTTAAATTGATCCACCAAAATCATAGCCATATACGCCCCAAGTTGTAGTATATTATAGTATTTCTCTAACATAGATGATAATTAGGAACCTATGGAGTAACCCTGGTTCATTTAGGATGGTTCTTATTTTTTATTTTTCTATGAGAGATAATATAATGAATGGCCTCTGAACAAGGCATGATTGGCGTTCTCACTAGAACAAAGCATAGGTGACATTTTCTTATGTTAATAGAAACCATAAGATTTTCTTATGTTAATAGAAACCATATCATCCTCTTCCCTTATCTCATGGTCACTATGAAATATTACGTTAGGCTACTATTTTGTATGCAATTTTCTATACACCTCTCCCCATCTTATGAAAAGGGCTTGAGCACTTGTAATGGCCTTAGTATATTTGAAAATATGTCTTGGTTGTTCCACCTCTGGTTGAGATATTTTGGTGATTGGAACATATTATTTTGAAAAAGTTTTAACCTTAATGGGAGTTTCTTCTAAAGGATCCATTTATTCAATAGGTTTCTTTCCTTAGAGAATTTCCTGTGTGTTTTAATGGAATCCCTCCTTAGAGGCATTTTGTTTGGAAGAGAAGAAAATGGGAAACAATAAATGACAAAATATACTTTTGTTTTTCGCAGCATTCCAACATCACAACATTATATTCGATTTTGTATTATCTTTATAGCGATAGATAAAATTCATAGAAAACTTCAAATAAGAACTTGATAGAGCTATGAATTATGCATTTTCTTTTGACAAAGAGTAGTTATGGTCTTCCAGTTTTTTTAATCCAATATAAAAATGGGGAAAATCATTCAAAGCTTGAAATGACAAATATTTTGAAACATACTAAGAATGTTGAATCACGAGAAATATTGTGTATATAAAATGAGCAAAGGTAAATGTATTTGAACTCTATCATAGAGACTTGATTGTTGTGCACAACATGTGAAGAAAAAAAACTAGGAAAACAAGACTAAGGGAAATACATCCTCAAATGATACACTAAATATCTTGCTAACATTGTACTCTTAACTCGCAATGCTCATATTTCTACCTTACAGTAAGTAAAAATGGACAAAAAAACTAAATACTTATGGAATAATAGGCACAATCTTGCACTGTTGTTGCCATATGTTAATAAAAATTGATTGGATTTTGTAAATCCTATGAGATTAATGGTGATTGGATAGTGTAGTGATAAAAGCTATGAATTAATGGCTATTTATGCATAATTTAAATTTCTTATTAGTAGATGACTTGCACTTTGGTGTTTGGGTAAAGTTTTGAGAGACAATGATGTTTATTAAGGACCTTTGAATTGGGTCAATGATATTTTCCAACATGCATTCTACGTAATATTTCTTCAAGTGAGTGATCGTATGGATTATAAAAAATCATATAGATAAGGGTCATTGATGGAGTTTAGAAATTATGGAGGATCAAATTTTGAAGTAGCATCAATAAACATTCTTTCCCATGTTTCCACAACCCTAGCCTTTAAAACTTTTCATTCTACCCAAATTTGATTGTCAATGCCACTTGGTGCTTATTGGTGTGATTTTCATCTTCAATGATTGTTGTATTTTACATTTTTTTATTGGCACATGTCAGGACATTCTAGTTGTTGGCCTCAAAATTTTGTATCGATACAATGTTGCACATCCAATCAATTGTCAACATAGATAATTTTTTTTGTGTAACCCATTGGCACCATTTTCCACTTTCTGAATGGCACAAATTTTAACTTTCCCATTGGTGTAGAAATTGAATTTTGACTACCAATGAAAGAAACTTACCGATGACCAATAAAGAACTATTTAAACACATCCAAAAAACTTAGTATTTTTAAAAGTTTTCTTACTACAATGGGAAGAATCAAGAATGACTCATTGAAAGAAAAACCAATAAAGATAATATTAAAGCAAAACATTCATTTTTAAAATAAGCAGGAAAATTAAAGAAAAGTGGCACCCAAAAATTTGCAAAAGTTTAGGGTGAGTTATGGACTCAACAAATTCAATTCGTTCAACATAACCAAAGTCTCTACATATAAACCTTTAGACAAAATGAATCAATTTCAAGAGGAGGTGAAGCTAGAAAACAACTTGGGACAAAAAATTCTCATATAATTAACTCAGAAAGCAATTTTTTCCCTGTAACAAAGAATGAATTGTTTAAGCAAGTAGGGTGGTAAGCCCTTTTGATTAATGACATTCAATTTTGAGAAGGAAACTAACTTAGGTAAAATTTCTATTTTTATAAGGTTTTAGTTATCTTTAAATTACTTGAACACTCTTTTAATGTTGCTTTATTTCCAATGAATGTCCATATCCCCAATGGAGATATCTTCATTCCCTCATGAGCAATATATATCGCCCTGAAATGATCTATTTCTTGATTATTTTTATTTTCAATTGATAGGAATATTTATTTCTTTCCTTCAAGGAGGGAATCAAGTGAAATAGCCATTAATATTCTAAGGATGATATATGTTACTGAAAGCATGAATTAAGTGCTTGGGCATGAAGCTTATCCTTTCAAAATAAGAAATACATCCATCAATTTCCCCTCCTTATCTATCTCGTCTTTCTAAAGCTTATGAGCTATTTAACTATTTACAATTGGAAATAGTAGTCTTGCTACTACTACACGCATTGAATGTTTTCAAAATTGTAGATAAAAGAAACAATAAACACTCCCTAATTCCTTTAACACAATTAACATGCAAATCCATTCTTGACGATGGAAAAAGAATGAAGATTGACCCCTTAAAGCTTGGGATAATTGTAATGATGAAAATAAAATGTTTGGTGGAAGAATTGTATCTTTCTCATAAACTACATAGTCAAGAGATGTACCTAATGCCTCTTTAGGTGTAACTCTATTATCCTAGAGAGCAGTGGACAAAGAATTATGTCAATTTTTTTTATTCTTATATACACTATTTTTAAGGATCATAATATAATTTTTATTTGTTTACTCTGCTACTCTATTACCTTTAGGATAATACTTAGTTGAATACATAACAATGATTTCCTAATTTAAGTGAATTAAATAGTAACGATGAATAAAAATATGAAACATTGTTAAATATAATAGCTTATAGAACTCTAAAGATATTGATTAAATGTTTCTCTAAGAATTGGATAACTAAACTTTCATTTATTTGTGTTGGAGACACAACTTTAGCCCATTAGGTAAACAAATCCATCACAATTTATATTTACTTGTGTTGCTCTGATGAATGCGGTTTTATCTCTCTTATGATATTAATGCCCCACTACTTAAAGAGTCGATTGATTGAGACATGTAGGGGAATTAATGCTTTCTCCTCTCTTCCTACACTTAGTTGACAACTTTTACATTTATGTACATAAACATGAGCATCTTAAAAGAGAGAGAGCCAAAAGTATCCAAATCCTAGAATCTTGTGAGATGTGGTTTCACCAACAAAATAACCTCCAATTGGTTCATTATGGATATTTCTTAGAAAATTTTCAATAATTTCCTTTTCTCAACATCTTAATAATACTCCATCCTAGTTTTTTTAGAAAATGATGGAATTAGTAGACTTGTATTTGGTATATTTAAATGTAAAGCGCTTTTTTCTATTGAGTTCACATGATTGGGAAGAGTTCCAAGGTATAGGAAAAATGTCATGTTAGTATACCATGCACCTATACTAGATGGTACCTAGAGTATTTCATTGGTATAAACCGAGAGTTCATTCTCCCATCCTTCTTCTTACTTTTTTGTAACATCTTGTAATTTTGCAGACAACTTACATAGGTCTTTTCCCTCACACAATATAATAAAGCTTAAATTCAAAATCATATACCCAGATGGTTATCATCCATTTTCCTCTTCGTTCCCCTAACTCTAGATGAATAAATAATGAAACATAAAGGTAGGATGCTATTACTTTCATATGTTTTTCATTATGTAGGACCTAAAGTGTTTAACAACGTTATAGACAACCTATGATTTTTTTTGTCTACAATAGGATAAATAAGTTATGCTCTTTGTAGGTTTGTACTCATAAAAGAAATAGTTGCTTCATTTCATTTTTTCCTCATACATTAATACTAGTACAAGAAGAGTGATTGGAAGCAAAAGTATAACGAAAATAATAAAGGTTGAAAATTGGGTTGCACATAACATGTGTGTTGGAAATGGTAGTTTTGATCATTTCAAATGATGACCCCTTTACTATTTATTCCATTTGAAATTAGCATCCTTATTTATCAATTTTTACAAGGACTTGATAGTTTCTACAAAGTCATGAATAAAATTCCATACGAAATTAATCTTCCCAAGGGTAGATTGCATGGATTTCTTATTATAAAATAAAGAACGTCGAGATATGTCTTTCACTCACTTGAGTTGTATGGTTATAACTTTGGAAGTAATGTGCATGAGTATCTAACCTTTGGTGACTAAAAAATATACTTTTTTAAGATTTAAATAATTTTCACATTTCCTGCATCATTCAAAATTTGAGTGAGACTTGTGATCAAATTTACTCTATTTCTTAAGTATACAATCACATCATTCAAGTAAAAAATGACACGAAAATTGATAAACCATGGAAAATAATATTCTTTACTCTTTGAAAGGTGGATTCTAGATTGATATGTCCAAAGCGAATTGTTTTATATGCAAAGTTGCCCCATTTAGTTTGGAAAATGCTTATATCCTAGCTTATTTAGTTACTAGAAATTGGTTTTCAGATCTTGATACAAGCTACAATATCTATTACATGGTTTGGACTAGATAGTTGTCTTTATTGAAGGCTTTATTTAAGTTTTGCAAGTTAATAAATACATCAATTTCTTTAGTTTCCTTTCTAATTTCCATTAGGTTAGCTACTCAAGCATAATGTTAGACATGGATGGTGGCTTGAGCATCAACGAGTTTTTCCAAATCCTTTTGGATTTGAGTCTCTAGGAATGGATGAATCATACAATGTTTTTGTTGCAATGGTTTTACATCCTTATTCATTGGGATAGTGTGTTGGATAATAAATGTGTCATAAGTATTGAGGTCATCATATGTCCACATGAATACATCCTAGTAGGTTTTAAATCGTTTAATATAAGATTGTTTTTCTTGTTGATAACATTGTCTATTAGGATTTTCACTTTTTGGATTTTCATCAATTCCTAGATTGATACCGTCATGACATATAGTCGAATTGTTGTTTTTGGTAGTTGATGGCCCTTTAAGACTATTTTGTAAATTAAGCAATTTCTTTAAATAACAACCCACTTTGGCATGGTATGCATTTTTGTCTTAGTTGAATTTTTCTTACAACATTCCAACGTCTCTTGATAATCTTCATTGTCTATGGATAAATCCTTAACATAATCTCCACTCGTAAGAAATTCCATGACCTACTTGTCACCCTTAAATACTTTCAAATTTGTGATGTTATTTGGAATATAAGGCCTATAAAGAAATTTAATCACAAATACGATAATTTCAAAGTCTTCCAATGGAGATAGTTTGGTGGTAATAGTTGTAAGAGAATCAAATATTATATTATTAAAGCATGGAATAGTAGAAATATTAAAGGCATTAATATATTCAATAATCTTGTAGACTGCTTGTTGATGATTTTTTAAATAGGAGAAGTAATTGTGTATTGCATCTTTAATTTTCCAAAACATTATCTTAGAATCCCTAAACATTTTAGTCTACATCCTTTTTCGGGCCTTACACAAGTGTCCCATATTCAGTGCTATTAATGATATAGTTGAATTAAACATAGAAGAAAGAAAGCTACATTTCCCCTTAATATCAGTTAAAATACAACGAACTCTAGCTACCTCTTGGGATTTATAACTGTAAAAAAATTAAGTATCAAGGGTATGTCTAAGGCCTTTTTTATTTGTGTTTATAGAATTTGAATAATAAAATCTAAAATTTAAACAAATTTTAAAACATAGTGTCACAAACTATGCCTTAAGAGTTATTTCTTTATACAAAAAGTTCATATTGTTGGATCTGGATGCTTTAGCAACAAAATTACTAAAGTAAATTAGAAGATAGAGGTTTATTTTATGTCTCTCGATCAATTAATATGTGTTTATTTACCTTTCTCTATTATTCTTGAACTGATTGTAGAATTTTCACTGTAGATCTCCTGATATATGCAATGTCCTAAAGCATAATATTAGATCTAATTCTACCATAAAATTTGCGGAAGCTTAAACAAATATGAGCATCATCAAGCATGAAAAGATATAACTGAGAATGAGAAGTAAACAACCATAACACGGAAGATATATCACTGGGGAAAGCACTAGCCTAAAACCCCAACTTTGTATTATCATACAAGTGGAAATCTTGTTCAAGTTACAAAAAGAATTAGCTCTCAAGCTATCCTGATCTCTCTGCACTCCAACAATACTGCTAACAGACTTAATAGACATAGAATATATCTTCCTCAAGCCCTCCAAGCCTCCTATTTCCTTGCGCAATTTTGATTGGGGTTCAATGATATCACATGTGTGAATTGGCCTCATCACACTCACTATAACCTCAGGTCCAACTGCGGAATCCATAAGGAATAATATTCCTTTTGCATGCAAGGAATATTCACCAAGTAATATCCTAGAAAATGATAATACATTGTCCCTCCATCTGATCTCAACTGGGTCTTTGATTGAACTGACATGCATGAGTTATCCATGAGTTAATACTCAGTTATCTGAATTACAATAGTTACATGCATGCAAGCATTAACTAACTGAACTCTCATTAATTTAACGAACAGTTAAATTAATCTAACTGGAATTGACAAGGTTAAACTAAGTCAACTGATTACAACTCAATATTGCAACTCATCCTTATCTCTTTAACTGAAGGTTAAATTCCTCAATTAATGGAGAAACTGTTTCATGTGCTCACATAGACTTCAAGTTTGATTTTCCTTAACTAATTAACTCAAGATGAATTAATTAATTAATTTTCAAACTGCTGTTAATATCAAATTCGAATTTTACTTCCTATGTTTAGTCCAGGGACTGACTAAAATAAGAATCCATCATGAACTGCTAAAAATAGAACTTCTATTTTTAGCACCTCCATTTTTCATTCCCTGTTGCCCAATCCAGCACTGGTACCCAAACTACTATTTATAGCTGTGCTATTTTTAGCACTTCTATTTTTAGCATTTCTTGTTGCACACTTTTCAACACTCCCTATCAACAAGAAAGGCTTCCTCTTGAACCCGATCCTGTAACTCTAGAATGTTTTGCATGCAACACTCTACCAAGTGTGGTTGCTCCAGCAACTCTTGGAACAAAAATCTCCCCACTGACCTCTCTGTTGGGCTAGAAACATATTCTGATGTTGAATCTCTACCTATTGTTGACAAGTGCTCCCTCTCTGACCTATGAATTGTTGCAACACTCCATGCATCTCGCACCGTTGCAGCCTCCTAGCTCTACACAGTCCTGGGACTCTTGCACTGTAGCTCTCTCTACCGCTTTATCTGCATCTGTCTCTACCCAATTAGTCAGTCTTGCTACTCCTCATCGAGGCTCCCGTAGCAAAGTCGAATCAAAGAGGTTGGGTACCTCAAGGATGTTGCCCCTCCTCCTTGGGACGATCACTCCACATTGCCCCACCTCCTACCTAGAGGTATGGTTGCATGTGATCCCTCTGCCTGTGAGAAACCTCGAGCAACAAACCTTGCCTTGTGTTTCTCAAAATTGCCATCAATTGCCTACTTTACCTTATAAATCCATTGGGAACTAACCACTGACTTGTCCGCAGGTCTAGGGACAACATCCCACACACTGTTCTGTATGATAGAATCGTACTCTTCTACCATTGCGTCAACCCAGACTAGTTGTTGCACTGCCTCCTGAAAAAAAAAAGGTTCGGTCACTACATACTCCCCAACCAAGGCCATGTAGCCAGTGTATCTCTCGGGAGATCTCCTTTGTCTGTGCTGAGAGGATGGCTGCCCCACATTCTCTCTTGCATCTAGCATCAATCTATCAGCTTCCCGTGAGTGTTTCTTCTCGTCTCTGGAAGACTCTCCAAGAGTGGTAGTCTCTACTACTAGATCCTCTGCATGTGTTTGATCCACATCATCAAGAGGCTCCTCCTCTTTGGAACTTGTTAACACCCAGGTTGTTCCCTATGACTCCCAAGGGAATACGGCCGGGGTAACCACTAACCAATCTTGGACTACAGCTTCTAGCCCAGCTGTAATCAGAAAGGGCTCTCTCTGTAAGGTTTGTCACTGTTTTAGTGAAGTTTTAGGCTAGTTATGAAGTGAATGCTTGATTGTTTGTTTATGTTTGGTTGGGAGGATGCTTCTGATAATTTTAGAGCGTTATCTGCAGGTGAGACTAATCCATTGGGCAATGGGGTCTGTAGCTGTTGTTTCCTTGAAATTCTGGCTTAGTGCAGCTGGAATTACAGGGCCTGTATGTATTTCATAAAACAAATTGTAAATTGTGAGAGTGAAACGAGAAACAACTAGCAAAGAGCAATTAAGGATTCTTTACTAAGCTGGGTAGTGGGAAAGAGATCTATTACTTAGGAGCAATTACTTGAATTCCTAAAATAACAGAGCACTGTGATGATATAGTATGAAAAGGTAGCACTTAAGAATTACTCTTTCGATACCATAACTGAAGAAAACATATGAAATAGCTAGGATTGAGCTCAGGGTAATCAAATATTAAGTCCTGGGACTATTCTTTTTCCTTGCCATTTAGATATTGAGTACATGGAGAGCATGAAAGATATATGAAAGTATAGCAAACATATATGTAACAGAGAGTAACGAGAAAACTTATTGAGCCATGGAATACACAGGAATCCTGCAATTTTGAGCCATACACCATCAAGACATCAAGAGACACAATGCTTGGAGAAATCCCATCATCCTTTGTATTAGCTGTCTGAATATTTACAACATAAGAGTAACAGAAGAGATATCAAGAGATTTCTTACATCCGGAGTCCAACCCCTGCTATCAAATGCGAGGGGGAATATATAGAAGTCTATTACAAAATATCTTAGGCATGAGTCATCTGAGAGGAAAAATATCTTCTTACACTAGTACTGGGTTGGTAGATGAGCAGTTATTACAATCTTCGATGAGCTATAAAAGCTATTAACTCCTGTCAGAACAATCTTGGCATTTGGAGCTTACGGAGTTGGTTGGAGTCGGCTGAGTGCTTTGACATAACTGCTGAATAATGTGTCCGTGCAGCTGTAGTTTGTGTGTCCTCTTGGCCCTGTCAGAAAATGGTCAGAGACTGCTGACTTGGTGGCTCTTGGAGTTGACTGAGGGTATACCACCAAGTTTTGTGCATTTCTTTGTCTTTTGGCCAGCTGTCATGGTCCATATGCTGGGTCCGCATTCAGCTGCTTTAAATGCTCACTTTATCCTTCTGTTTGTCCTGTATTTGATCTGGAGCTGGCAATGACTAGACAGCTGGAGCTACTGTGGCAGAATTCTAAGCATTGATTGCCACCAGTCTTCCTTGGGCATCTGATGCCTCCTAATCTTTATTAAGGTTTCATCAGCCTCTGTATACTTGAAAAAATTAGGAGGAGTCTCAAAAAGGTGGTTCACTTCATTTTCAATAAAGAATAGGCCTTCCAATTTATCATATAAACTCTGTCCTGAGGGAGGCCCTGTCTGTTCAGATGTACTACTAGATGCAGTAATCTGATTCTCAATGTATGTCACCATTCTGTTGGCAAACTGCTCTTGGGAGACCAATTTTCCTGCACTAGTTAATAGGCTGGGCAGGCCTTTTGCTTACAGTTCTGCCATCTTTACCTTAAATTCCTCCACATCTGCTGTCATCTCATAACATTTTCTCTCCACCGCTTGTACATAGCTCCTGAGAGTGAGCACTTTCTTGGCAAGGAGGACAGCTTCTGTTCTGTTGGGAATACCCATGGCTGCCAGTTCCTCCTGCTCATGCCTGTTCAGGAAGTCTACCATTCTATTGGCTTGTTCTGGCCTGTTTCCCAGCACTGCTTTAGCCTTATTGATTTCTATGTGTGCTTGGCCTAGCAATTTCATCTGCTGATGTATTGTTTTTATCGATTTCCATTGTTGTGTGATGGATTTGCTTATGTTGGCCCATAAGATCCTTTTTATTTCGGCCATGGCTGTTTCTAGATTCAATTCTTTTTCTAGGGCCTTTATCTTGTCCTTGAGGGCCTTTATTTCTCTGCCCTGCTCAGCCACCAATATCTTGGATTTGTCATATTTGGACTCCAGCTCTGCCAACTTCTCCTTGGTTTTCTTTATCTCATCGGCCTGGAGTTCCATCTCTTTGACAACTTTAGTCAGGTCCTCTATACTTGGATTGTCCTTTTGAGCTGCTGATGTCCCTGCTGCTTCTGTTGTGGGGGCCACTGTTGCCCCT